>PVJS01012209.1:23186-44408 GCA_004027185.1 Glis glis | reverse complement strand
TACGCCCCCGGCCCTATTTTTTTATACTTTATTTTGAAACCGGGTCTCACGAAGTTGCGGAGGGCCTCACTAAGGAGAGAGGGAGAGAGAGAGAGAGAGAGAGAAAGAGAGAGAGCTGAGGCTGGCCGTGAACCCAGATCCTCCGGTCTCCGCCTCCCAAAGTACTGGGATTACAAGCATGCGCCACCACGCCCGGCTAGCACATTTTAATTATACAGAAAAATGGGTTTCATTGTGGCATATTTGTAAATGCATATGACATACCCTGATCATACCCCACCCACCATTCAACCTCTACACTAGCCGCTACTTTGCCTGATTTTTCTGAATTAAGGAGTGTTTCTCATTGGCAAGCAAGAATTCTGAGTTAATTTTGAGTTAATAATTTTGCCTTTATGTTGTGTTTGTCTGTATATTCATACCTATCATTTAATTCTAAAAATAAGAGTGTATTGTATGTAAGGCACAAGTGATCTACATTTGATAGATGACTTGATTAAGATCTATTCTGTCCTGGTCAGCTTAGATGGTAACAAGTATATAATGGGGACATTAGTCAAGTAATTATTAATGCATATGAGATGTGAGGAGATAAGTGATTTAAGATTTTAGAGAGAAAATGATGGTAGCTTTGCACAAGTATAAAGATCAGAATGAATAAAGATTTTAAGGGGGCTAGTGGTGATCATTAATTTGGTTTTAGACACACTTAGTATGAGATCCTGGTAGGATACCCCATTGAAAAGTCTGGTCAACATATTTAAATATTAGACTTGCATTCAGAAAAACCTTCAGGATGTGTATCAAGTCCTCTGCAATGCTGACAGTTGGCACTCTGGCAGGGGCCACAGAACTACACCATATGGATTATTAGAGTTCAGGTCCTTTACTGATATCCCTTCACATAATCCTCACAGTAAAGGTGGTATATCATTCCAATTAACAGATGAGGAAAATAAAGCAGAAAGAGCTTAGATAAATGTAAATAATTCCTATCTAATGTATAGCAAAACTGAGATCTTAACCACGGTCTCAATGATTCAAAAAAGCAAGAGCTAATAAGAACTATATGAATTGGTATTGCTGTTGAGGGAGAATGTTTAAATGAGAATGTAGATTCCAAGAATACCGAGAAGTCTTAAGGCTGAACTATGTTAACAGAAGAAAAAGGACACTAGATGTTACCCACTATAATACATATCTAAGAATAAATACTAAGTAGACAGACTGGAAAAAAAGACATATAAACAACACCATTCACCAGTTTGATCAGAGGCCTTGAAAAATGGAAGAATTTAAGATCCAAGTTACAACTTTATAAGGTAACTTTTGTAAACTTACAAACATATTACAGGAAAATACATTTGAGCTTTCTAATATAATTCACTTGGAAAATATGAGATGTAATTTTCCTCCTATTAGACAAAAAATGGCTTTTGGGACCTAAAAATTAGTGTATTAAAATCAGTTAAATTGTTTTCACTTTTAGGTTGTATTAAAACTGAATTACAATAATTACTTTCTGAATTGGTTAGTATTTCTTTTCTCTATAATGAGTATATTAATACTGAATATCTTCAAGCAATCAAATATATACATTGCTCCATTTGAATTCAATATTACTGAATGAACATAAGAGATTTTTCTAATTGATTTCACAAAGAGTATCAAACATGATCGTGTTCTAGGAAATTCTGTCTTTAGGAGTTTATTATCCAGTTGAAAGACATACAAGAAGCAAAAAGCTTTTAGAAAGTATCATCCAGTGGGGAAAATAGATGCATTAGGGTATCCCCCACCTTGTTAAGGAGGGGCTCAGCCAAGATCAGTGCATCCCTGCACATCACAGTCTGCAACATGAGACTTTGAAGCAAGTATGGCACTATTTTCCTGGAAAATCAGCAGTAGTTCTCTCTCTCTCTCTCTTTTTTTCATCTATTTAATGTTTAACTAGAAATAATTTTAGTTTATTTAGTATTTCATGTTCATGTATATTATATTTGTTGCCATGAATTTAATTAACTTTGGCCATTATAAAAATACAAAGCTATCATTTATTTAATATAAGATCAAATTTAAATTTAAATGAAAGCTTGCACTCTTTAAGGGACAAAAATATACACTATGTATATTTTTGCCATTAAAAATATTTTTTCATTTACATTTGCTCATTAAAATGCATGCATATAAGTTTGCAGATAGTGAAAATTTTCATAATGCACACACCCGTGGCAACCAGCACCTAGATCAAGAAATATGATACTGCCAGCAGCTCAGAATTCCTTTTTTCCTTCCTTCTAGTCAATAACCTTCATCTTCTAAGATATTATATTTAAATAGTGTGAAGTTTTAGTTGGTGATAATTTAATAAAATAATCAAAAGTAGTAATATATTCTTTATAAAAATGCAAGCCAACTTTAGGATAAAAAGTTTATGTTGAAAATGGATTCCATTTTAGGACATTGATGCCTATACCTAAAAAATAGAAAACCCAAGAAGAGTGTGTCCACACTCACAGGGTCAAGGAAGTAAACTGTTCAGCCTACTTACCTGTGTCTCTAAGATAAGGTAACACAATAAAACTTGAAAAACACGTGGTTCAAACATACAAAGTTAGGAGGCAGCAGTTACATATTGAGATAATATGATAGAACAATCTCAAAATGTATAAAATTAATTTCTGTTCTATCCATACACTACTATTAACACATTCATTCTAAATCACAGATCCAGAGCAAGGCTATTCTGACCACTTATCTAATTAATTTCACAAGGCCTGAAAAATTAAATGAACCACTTACTGTTTGGAAGGGTCAGGAAATTTTGGTTCTTCTCTTTTCTTCATTTCTATCGTTGGTTCCATTGGATTGAGGACTACAGCAGCACATGAGACTACAGAGTGGTATGAATCCTCCCGGCAAACTGGTTTATTTAAAAAAAATTAATTGTAAATGTCAAAATTATTTATTGACTATTCTCACTTACCCTTTCCCCCTTTTCTATTTTCAGGGAAATAAAAGAGGTATTTCAGCTAAAACATTAATTATCATTCAATTATCCTTAATTATCATTTTCCATGCTGTCTTTCCACTCACTAGCTATATGACCTTGGGTGGCATTTCATTTTTTTTAAGTCCACAGAGGAAAAGGTATTGCCAACACTTTAAAGTTCTTTATTTTTTAAACAGCTTGTCATTGAAGAATAAAAAGTGCACAAATCATGCATGTATAGTTAAATGAATCTTCCCAAGAACCAGCCTGTTAAATCATCAAGATCATTAACTACTACATTGCCAGCACCCTAAATCTCCCATCACCCCTTCCCAATCACTATTGTAGCTCCAAATGTACCAAATATTATCATTTGTATTACCATGAAGTAGCTTTGCCTATTTCTGACCTTTATATAAATGAGATGATACTCGAGTTGTATTCTTATATGGGTAACTTATTTCATTCAATGTATGTTTGTAAGATTCATCCATATATAGTAGCAGTGGTTCATTCTTAAGGTGTGTAGCTTCTGTTGGATGACTATACCACCAGTATTTATATATTCTATTGGTAAAAGACATGGGTTATTTGTAGTTTGGGGCTGTTTCAAATATCTATAAAAATTCTTTGCATTCCTGATCAGTACACAAATAGATTAACATTGGAAAAACACCTATAAACTTTAATTTTACCTAGGTTATGTTTATATGTTTTGTGTTCTGATTTAGTAGATAATAGCCAAACAGTTTTCTGATCTGTCTTGTACAAAGTTGCCTCCCAACAATGGAGAGTTTCAGTTGTTCCATAGTCACAAGACTTAGTTGAGTTTTTTCTTATCAAAATTTTAATAATGTATGAATTTTATATTACTCTGTAAGACATTCACACAAAATAAGCAGCTTAAAACAACACACATTTCATATCGCAAAGACCTGTAGGTCAGAAATCTGAGTAGACTCAATTGATCTTTCTGAGTAGGGTCTAACAAGCCCAATGTCAAGGCGTGGGCATGCTTAGCTGCTATCAAAAGTCTCTGTAGGGAGAAACCACTTTCAAGCTCATTCAGATTGTTAGCAGAATATGCTTCCTTCCTATAGTAGGATTCATCTTCTTTACTTTGCTGGCTGATGGGCAGTGTTAGAGTCATTTTATCAGCTTAGCATCCTGCCTACCAGAGCTATTCCCTTCAGTGTACAGTGGCATCACCTTTTAACTTTAATATATATATATATATATATATATATACATATATATATATATATATATATAACACATATGTGTGTGTGCATTCAGTTCTCATTTTACATGGTTCTAATATACATAAATTTCTGTTAAATGAATAACACCAGTCACACCCAAAATGGTTCAAATTTCAGCTAGCATAATGAATCAACTGTGCATAGTGTATAAAGCAGAATCTTTTCTACCAGCTCTTCACAAAATCACTGTGTAAATAAAAGATGTGGGTCATGATCAGTGACACAGGCATTGCTCCCTTCAAAGTCTTCATTATCGGTCACTAGGTATATGCTATTCAGTTCAAACACAAATGTCAAAGTGTGTAGGTACATTAGTTTCTTGCCTCCTAGCGATATATCCACCATGGCATTACACAAAAATGAATAAACTAAGGAGGAAATCTGTGATAAAAATGAAAGTACACCAAATAAGTGAAAACTCGATAAATCCAGAAGTGATATTTGCCTTGAATATTAATGAAGTCTGATATTCATTGATGTAGGTACTCACGTCAAGAACTAAATGGGAAGAACACAAGTTAGCTCCCTCCTCAACACAGAAAGAAGCAAATAATGAAGGCAGCACATTTTAATGAAAGAGAAGACAAAGTTATAATGGGGTGCTATGGTTGGATCTGGAATGTCCCTCAAAGGCTCATGTGTTAAAGGTTTGGTCCCCAATGCAGCCATGTTCAGAGATGGGGCCTTTGGGGAGTGATTGGATTATGAGAGATCTGATCTCATCAGTGGACTATTCCAATGAGGGATTCATAACTTGATGGCATTATTGGGATATCCTGGCAAATATAGGAAGTAGGATCTAGTTGAAGGGTCATAAGGGCATGTCCAGAAAGGGTATATCTTACCCTAGCCCCTTCCTCTCTCTCTGTCCTTCCTGGTTGCCATGAGGTGAGCATCTTTGCCCAGCCATACCATTTCACCACGACTGTCTTTCTCACTGCAGACCAGAAACAATGGAGTGAACCAACCATGGCTTAGAACCTCTGAAACCATGAGCCAAAATAAATCTTTCCTCCTGAAAGATGATTTTATCAGGTACTGTGTCACAGTGATGGAAACCAGATTAACACGAAGGGGATACAAGTCAGTCAAAAAGCATGGGGCCATGGTCCCAAAAAGAAAGAAGTTCATAAAAGAAATCCAGTGAGTGTCGATGCCGCCCTTAGTGAACCACTGATCTGCTCAGGGATAGAGTCTTAAATAGAAAATAGATAGCCACTGAAAGCAAAGCTGAACTTAAAACAATCTTCTGGCACTCAAGGGGCAAAAATTAGTGTCCAGTATGTGTCAAGGAGGAGGGGGCATGATTTCCTCATTGTCTCCATAAAGCCATCAAACATACATGTTTTATTTTTAAATTTAATGTTCTCTATTTACTTTCAGCATAAGCAAATTTACCATAGTTAGGAGTAAAAACAATATGATATTTTAAATTCCCACTATTTCTTTCAATCCTACTTATGGTAAACTAGACTAAAAAGGACATTATAAAATGATTCCTTGAGGTTAGCAATCATTTATTCATTAAATATTTACTATATTACTAGAATGTTTCAAGAAATATGATTCATGGTAAGATTTTTATTATAGTCACAAAACAAATAAAATACCTGCCCCACCAATTTGGTAAAACTTTTGATAGTGAAGTTTTGATTTCTGCTGAGAGATATTTGTTAAGTATTAGGGCAATAAACCTCTGAGAAGATTTAATGAAAGCATGTATATATATATTTCTATGTGATAAAAGGAAGTATGTTATTTTAAAAAAGGAAAAAATAAAATAAGCAGGGAAAAATGCTGTTAATGAAGCTAAAAGAGCTTTGAGAAATCAGAGACATTAGTTGACACAATGTACTTAGAGTATCACTACCTAGTTTTTATGACAGAGATACAGAACAATGAAAACTTCATTCAAAAGTATTGAAATTAGGAAGCAATCAGAAAATGAAGAAAACGTCCCTTTACTTGTAATCTGATGAAAGTGAGAATTAATGGGCCGACCTAAAAATAGGTTCTTAGAAGTGCCCTGTCAATGACGCACCTTTCATTTCTAGCACAAATTAAATTCCACTCATGTTTTAATATCTTTAAATTTCATTCATCACAGGACACAATGATGAGTATAATAAATGCAAGTTGGGCAAATAATTAAAAGAAAAATTATAACTTTAAAAAAGAGGAAATGATAGATTAAAAGGGCAGTACAATTTTTTTTTTTTTTTTTTTTTTTTTTTTGTGGTACCGGGGATTGAACCCAGGGGCGTTCTACCTCCGAGCTATACTCCCAGTCCAATTTTTTATTCTTTATTTTGAAACCAGGTCTCACGAAGTTGCGGAGAGCCTCACTGAGTAGCTGAGGCCAGCCACAAACCCAGATCCTCTGGTCTCAGCCTCCCAAGTACTGGGATTACAAGCATGTGCCACCACGCCCAGCAGTACAAATTTTCTAAAACAAAGAATATGCCTTTAAAGGAATAAGCTGTCCTTCACTTTAAAGCAGAAAGAAAAAAGGAAATAAGGCCGGGCGTGGTGGCGCACGCTTGTAATCCCAGTACTTTGGGAGGCGGAGACCGGAGGATCCCGGTTCGTGGCCAGCCTCAGCTCTCGCTCTGTCTCTCCCCCTGTCTCTCTCTCTCTCTACTTAGTGAGGCCTTCTCAACTTCGTGAGACCCGGTTTCAAAATAAAGTATAAAAAATAGGGCTGGGGGCGTAGCGCAGAGGTAGAACGCCCCTGCGTTCAACCCCTGGTACCACAAAAAAAAAAAAAGGAAATAAAAGAGACCTCAGCAATATGTCACTGAGAGAAGACAGAATTTCTGAGGATCGATAAAATAATGGATAGTTATGTGATAATCATATTATGGCAAAAGATGTTCTGCAAAACCTATGTTCACACTTAAAAAAGTAATTCAGAACCTTACATTATAAGATGTAAACTACTATGTACAGCAATTTGTTAGCATGAAAGTTTCTAGATATTACATTTGTATTTTATCATCTCACAAATTTAAAAATTCTTTTGGAGAATGACATCAATATTACCAACTAAAGGGAAATACATACTTTTTCATTAAAACAAGCTTTGATGATGAAAATGAAACTTCATTAAAAAAACCCTTCATGCCGGGTGTGGTGGCGCACGCTTGTAATCCCAGTACTTTGGGAGGCGGAGACCGGAGGATCCGGGTTCGCGGCCAGCCTCAGCTCGCGCACGCTCTCTCTCTCTCTCTCTCTCTCTCCCCCCGTCTCTCTCTTTCTGTCTCTCTCTCTCTCCCTCTCTCTCTCTCTCTCTCTCTCTCCCTGTCTCTCTCTACTTAGTGAGGCCCTCCGCAACTTCGTGAGACCCGGTTTCAAAATAAAGTAGAAAAAATAGGGCCGGGGGTGTAGCGCGAAGGTAGAACACCCCTGGGTTCAATCCCTGGTACCGCAAAAAAAAAAAAAAACCTTCATAGTGGAGTTTAAGCATATTTTTAAGGAAAGATTATAAACTTTTGCTGCCCTAAAGGATTTTATAAAAGGATATGGATGTCACTGGGAAACAGAAAAAAACTACACTTGATAACTAATATTTGGTATTTCTGATAAATATCTTACAAATTCCTACTTAAGACAAAGAAAAGTTTAAATATTTGTGAAACAAATACCTAAATTATGGATAGACACTGAATAGGAAATTGTAAAAAAATGTAGATAAAATGAGAATCATAACTGTTAGCCAATATGAGTTTCTATCTTATTACCTCATCAATAAAGCAAGGAGTACATTTTAAATAAATTAGAGATATCAGAAAAATATAAAATTTTAATACTTTTGTTGGTACATCATAATTATACATCATAGTGAGGCTTAAAGTAATACAATACACACATCACTTGGTATATTGTAGTCTGCTTCCTACCTGCTCCCCCTACTCCCTTCCTGTACATGTTAGTGAGATAGGTAGTGATACCTTCTCATTTGGACATAACCTTATTTGAACTGTTTCCTTCCTCAATGTTCCTTTTTCCCCTCCTCACCTCTGTCCTCCAAACCCCTGCCAATATTTTACTCTCTTCTCATTTATATGAAGCCTCTTTTGTTTCTATTTTCTATTTAGCTTCCACATATGTAAAAAAACATACCACTGATGATTTTCTAAATAGAAAAAAATATAAAATTTAAATGGGACAGTATACTTCATATTTTTTACATTTGGAGGATTATCATAGACAAAATTTTGAAAAACACATCTGGCATAAGAGATAATTTAACATAGTTTTCTGAATATATTGATCTTTGTAAAAAACAGGAATGTGAATTTTTCTCAAAATTGAGAAATACTACTTACGTACTACACCATTAAAAAACTTCTCAGTGCATTCCCAAACTTGTCTTTGGATAAAAGATGATAAATTTTTAAATTAGAGGACACAGGTAACTCAGCTTTTAAAACCAAAAACATAGGGAAAATATTACTAAAATGTTAACTTTGACTACTAAAATAAAAGAAAACTAACCAAAAGATGTGAGAAAACTTAAAGATAGAAAAAATATATAAAATCAACAAGTAATATATAATACAGGCTTTTCAAAGGCTAAACTAATTAGGAAAATCTTAAATAAAAGGAAAATTAAAAATTTCAAAATTAGAGATGAGAAATGGGGCACAATTATATTACTATATTTAAGCTTTAAATTAAATTACAAATAGAAGAATAGATATATCTTCAATGTCATGTTATACTTAATATTCAAGGACAGGGAATTTTTGGAAAAAATTTACTAAAATTAGAAAATTAATGGACAATTATTATAGAAAACAAAAATAATCAATAGGTTGTCTTGTTTTTTTATTTATTGGTGCATTGTATTCACATATCTTGATGAGGTTCAGGGTGGCAGAAACATTCATGCACACATCACTCATTTAGCCCTCCCCCAATTCCCACCCCATTCCTTCCCCTTCCCTCCTTGTGTGCTCAACATAGTGATTGACTTTGATAAGTATGTGTATGTATGTCCTGTGCATTAGGGTGCTTCCTTCTTCCCCCCTCCCATCTCCCTCAGTTAGGTCACCATCTTTACTCACCTAAGGTTTCTCCTTCTTTGGACTCCCTCTTTTTTTTTTTTTTTTTTTTTTTTTTTTGCGGCGGTACCCGGGATGGAACCCAGGGGCGTTCTACCTCCGAGCTGCACCCTACACTATTTACCAAAGTGGTTGCACTAATTTGCAATCCCACCAACAGTGTATTAGAGTTCCTATTTCTCCACATCCTTGCCAGCATTTGCTGTTGTTTGTGTTTTTAATGATTGCCACTCCAGTTGGGGTGAGGTGAAATCTCAGGGTAGTTTTGATTTGCATCTCTGTGGTTGCTAATGATGTTGAACAATTTTCACACATTTATTGGCCTTTGTATTTCTTCTTTATTGAAGTGTCTATTTAGTTCACTTGCCCATTTTTTGATTGGGTTATTTGTTTTTTTTTAGCGGTGAGTTTCTTGAGTTCTCTGTATATTCTAGATATTAATCCTCTATCAGAGGAGTAGCTAACAAAAATTTTCTCCCATTCTGTCAGCTCTCTGTTGAGGTTCTTGATAGTTTCCTTTGCTGCACAGAAGCTCTTCAGTTTAATGCAATCCCATGTATTGATCCTAGTTTTAATTTCTTGTGCCTTTGGGGTCTTGTTGAGGAAGGTTTTTTTTTGTTTTTTTGTTTTTTTTGCGGTACCGGGGATTGAACCCAGGGGCGTTCTACCTCCGAGCTACACCCCCGGCCCTATTTTTTTTATACTTTATTTTGAAACCGGGTCTCATGAAGTTGCAAAGGGCTTCACTAAGGAGAGAGAGAGAGAGATAGGGGGAGAAAGAGAGAGAGAGAGAGGGAGAGAAAGAGAGAGAGAGAGAGAGAGCTGAGGCTGGCCGCGAACCCGGATCCTCCGGTCTCTGCCTTCCAAAGTACTGGGATTACAAGCATGTGCCACCACGCCTGGCCTTGTTGAGGAAGTTTTTACCTGTGCCTATTATGTGTTTAAGTGCTGAACCTATGCCCTTTTCAAGTAGTTGCAAGGTCTCTGGTCTAATTTCCAGGTCTTTGATTCATCTTGAATTGACTCTTGTGCAGGGTGAGAAAGTGGGGTTTATTTCCATTTTTCTGCATGTGGTTAACCAGTTTTGCCAACACCATTTGTTGAAGAGGCTTTTTTCCAGTGTGTGTTTTTGGCTCTTTTGTCAAAAATCAATTGGTTTTAAGAGTGCGAATTTGTTTCTTAGTCTTCCATTCTGCTCCACTGGTCTATGTGTTTGCTTTTCTGCCAATACCATGCTGCTTTTATTTCTATGGCTTTGTAGTATAGTTTGAAGTCAGGTATTGTGATGCCTCCTGCATGGTTCTTGTTACTGAGAACTACCTTGGCTACTCGGGGTTTTTTGTTGTTCCAAATGAATTTAAGGACTGAATATATTCTTAATGCTTTAAAGTTGATTTTATAAATGAAAAAGATAGAAGTTCAGCAAATAAATGAGATGACTTTGATATAGCAAACTGGAGAAAAGCAGTAAAATGTCAAGATTTTGGATCTCTATTACTAGTCTTGAAAGAAACATTTGGGAGAGTGCTGCAATAATGGGGAGTTATTTTGCACAACAGCATATTTTTGTTATGTAGTAAAAGGTTCTTGAGTAAAGCCAAAATACTCAATTTTAAACCTAGAAATAATTTCTACTCTGCTTCAACATTTGCAGATTTCTGACTGAATGGTTCCTAGAAGGTTAGACTACTTATATAAGCAAGAAAATAAAATATATATTAAAATATAGTCATTAAAACAAAAGAGGAGAATAGAAGTGTGGAATATTAACATCAGCCTCAAAATAATGGAAGTTCTTAAAATTTCTTCAGGTAAACTATTTTGATGAAAACAGGATAAATTTCATTTCATTTTCTAAATGTTCCTCCTCCATAAAAGAACACTTTGCAGATGTACAGTAAGGGACTAATGTCATTGATTACACTAAAATTGTTAGCATGGTGATACTTATTTCATTAGACTCCCCTCAGTTAATGTAGTTAATACTACCAGGGGCTTTCAATTTTTCAGCTAAGTGACTGAATCCTAGTGGCATGTTAAGACATAACCAAAATTGTAGAAACCCTGATTTGAAGCAAGGATCACTTCTGTACTTCCCAAATTACATCAAACTCAAATGACTTCCTGTCAGGGCCCCTGTCATGGGCCAGCTACAGTTGCAGGAAGGAGAGCCCAGCAAGAACACACAAGGAGTTGCCATCTGGAGGAGAACAAACAGAAACTTCATTCACAGACCCATACCTTATATAGCTTTTCAGGTAAAATGGTACATATAGCTGGGTGTGGTGATGCATACCTGTAATCATAGGGAGGCTGAGACAGGAGGATTGCAGGTTCAAGGGCAGCCTCAGCAAGTAGTGAGACCCTCATCAACCTAGCAAGACCCCATTTCAAAATAAAAATAAAAAAGGGCTGGGAATATAGCTCAGAGGTAGAGAATCTCTGGGTTGAATCCCCAGTACCAAAAAAAAGGCTCATATTCATGTGAGCATGATGTGTGCATGCACGTTACACTTCGCTTAGTCATACTTACATAACTATGTACACATTTGTGGCTGCACAAGGTGTGCACACATGTGAGGCTGCACAGAGTCAGGTCGTCACTGCTGGCCTGTGATTCCTCTGGTCTCCCACACTCCCTATTCACACTGAACTCTAAAACCCTCAAAAAACTGTACCATTTGGAAAGTAGAGTGAAATGAACAGAAGCCCCAATCTTTTAATTACTCCATTAATTAAATATATTTATAAAGCTACTTCTGATAATGTATAGAAAATTTTATTCACTTCTAAATTTGAAAAATATAAATTAATGAAACAGCAGCAATTATTGCATAAAATAACTTATAAAACATGAGCCTGTGTCAAGGCACTGCATATTCAAGCAGGTCTGCAGCATTCATGGGTTGAAAAATCAAGACATTTTTCACCATTACTTCCTACAATAAATGCAAATAATGATTTGAGGCACCAACCTACACATTTATATGCTAAATTTGCTCTTCTATGAAAAGAATTTGTGTTGTAAATGTATTGCATGAAGTGCACAAAATTCTACCACAGGCTTCTGCTACTAGGGAATGTCACAGCAAGGCTGGCTGAAAAATTAAAGTGCTCATTTCTTTCTAGACATATGGGGCCTTTTTGTAAAGATTAGGGTCAGTAATCAGGACATTCTGAGAAGGTCACCTGCAGAACTGTTGGAACTGAACCTAGAGGAAGTCACTTGTCAACAGCCATCAGTTAATAAAAAAAAAAAAAAGAGAGACTCAGACCTGAGAAGGTAGCATTTATTATAAAAGAAGCGGTTAAAAATGAGGAAAAATGTTTGATATTCACAAGAATTACTTATACTAAGATTTGATTCTAAGCATTTGTCTCTCATTTTTTCTAGGTGGTTATAAATATATGAACACCAAAAATGATCAGAACTCCTAGGGACCACTCAGTCAGAAATCTGCAAATCTTAGGGCAGAGTAAAAATCATTCCTGGGTATAAAATTGAGTAACCTGACTTAATCATGTAACCTTTTATTACACCACAAAGACTAAGCTATTACTTGAAATGACTCCCCATTACTGCTGTATTTTTCAAAATGTTTCTTGCAAGACTTGCAATAAACAGAGATGCAAAACCTAAACAATGAAGTTTCACTCCTTTTCTCTGGTTTGCTATATCAAAGTCATTTTTTAAGAACTACCAAACTATCTTTCTTTGCTATTTTAATTTAT
The DNA here is from genome assembly GCA_004027185.1 of Glis glis. Lineage (NCBI taxonomy): Eukaryota > Metazoa > Chordata > Mammalia > Rodentia > Gliridae > Glis > Glis glis. The sequence goes on along the minus strand of PVJS01012209.1, from coordinate 31,356 downwards.
AAAATCAACTTTAAAGCATTAAGAAAATAATGTATTTTCTATTTTAATAAATTTGACAAAAATGTCAAATATTTATTAGGAGAAGCATTTTTCACTTTCATGCAAAATTAAATCATTCAAATTACTGAAGGTTCCTAGACTACAGTTAACTTGTAAGTAGCCAGCCTTCCTTCCTTTCTTTCTTTCTTTCTTTCTTTCTTTCTTCCTTCCTTCCTTCCTTCCTTCCTTCCTTCCTTCCTTTCTTTCTTTCTACTGGGGATTGAACTCAGAGGCATTCTACCTCTGAGCCATACCCCCAGCCCTATTTTTTTTTTTTAATTTAGAAACAGGATCTTGCTAAGTTTCTGAGGTTGGTCTCTAACCTGCAATCCTCCTGGCTCAGCCTCCTAAATACTAGGATTATAGGCATGTGCCATCACACCCAGCCACTTGATACTTGTTTTATTAATTTGTTTGTGCTTGATACATTCGAGGCCACCACTCCAATGCACTCGAATAGTTGACTATTAATGAATAAATTTTAGCCTTGAAGGAAAATAATTTGCTTTTTACTTGTTCACTTTTCCATGTTCCTTTCCAAATATTCAACAGCCATGCATTTATCGTCTAACAACCCACTGATAAAATTGAACCTAGTAAAAGAGGCTCCTTTATTTTAACAAACACTGAAGTAACATTACACGACAGACACAATGCTGTGTACTATCTATGCATTCAAAGTTACTGTGCTATGTTTTACCCCTCAGAGAAATTCTATGGCATTAAGTGCTCTTATTATACCCATTGTCCACTGTTCAAGGTCACACAACATGGAAAAAACAAACCTCGAATTAATCAGTTTGCCTCTAGTCCCCAAGCCTTTGAGCATACTTCATGCCGAATCACATTTAAATATGTCAGGTATTCTGAAGTAACAGGGTACATCGAATAGCTTATCTTTTTAAATTATGTTTCTATTCAGCGGTATCTCTACATCTGAATTCTTTATCCTAAGACTACTGTGTCACACTAAGTAATGTGCCTCAGAATATAATATAGTTTTGCCTCATTGCACAAATGCTGGGGGGGGCAAGTTCCTCCTTCCAAATGACTTACAATTGTTTTCCTATTGTTCCACTTTAGAATGAGTAGCAAGTGTCAGAATGAAACCTGACACACTAATCTGTGGAAAGGGAGAGATTCTATTTAGGAAAATATTTATCTTCAAACTTATTCTTAATTAGTCGCTGTTGTTTTTCTTACCCAGCACTACTCTAGGTACTTAAGGTCATCAGTAAATATAAATGCAAAAAGACACCGTTTTGTGGAATGTAGATCTTCTGGATCAATTGACAATTTGTCCCTATGGGCCAAATTCTTCAATTGATTCTTCAACAGAACAATCTGTCCCTGCCCTGCAGATCAAATTCCTAGAGACAGAAATATGGGTTTTTCATATTATAGATACTACCCATTAGCAGCTCGTGGTCATTTGGAATCTGTTGGCAATTATTCTGCGCAAACTTTACTGCCTATTTGCAATGCATCGTTCCGCCTGGTTCTACCATTCATTCTGATTCATGGGCTGCATATAATAACATTCAGCCTCTCCTTGGTTTCCAGCATGCTCAAGTCAATAGTAATGGTGCCAATTTTCATCTTGGGGTACTTCTTAGTGTGCATGCCAAAAACGTCAAGCTCTATAGGAACAAATGTAAAGGAAAGTATAAGAACATAAGAGGAGTTCACCACAATACGTTGGACTCACATTTGGCTGAATCTATGCAGCACTTGACATTTGGAAATAATGCTTTCAGATCCCTTTTAGTGCATATAGCAGAACAATTTCCTGTTAACTAATATGATATTTTGACTTTTGGGTTTAGTATATTTTAGTACAAATATCAAGAGACAAATTTTTCAATTGAACTCATTCTATTAGAATAGATTCTCAAACCAAATTTACCTTTAAGATTGTCTTCTCATCAGTACAATATGAATTATACCTTTAACTTGGATTGCTGTGATGATTAAATGAATTAATGCACGTAAAGTGCTTAGTGTAATGTCAGGGAAATAGAGCTTTTAAAATGTTATCAAGTATTATTTATAATTGCTTTTGATGGTTTTTGATATACTAACTTGTCTAGGCTGCAGACTCCAGTTATTCAAATACTAATCTAGACGGTGCTGTGAAGGTATTTTCTATGTATGAGTAAAGTCCATAATTGGTTCTCTTTAGATAAGGGAGACTATTTCAGATTATCTGGGGGCCTGGGTCACTTAGTTGGAAAGGGTTAAGAGCAGAGAGGAGGATTCTTGATGAATATAAAAAATTCCACCCATTTGAAAAGTTCCAGTCTGCCTGATATTATGGTCAGCTCCACTGACTTGGGCTTGCCTAACCAGTGCCTGTTATCACACAAACCAATCCATTGCTTAGAAAACTAAACAAGGTCTGGTGTGGTGGTGCACATCTATAATCCTAGTACTTGGGAGGTTGAGATGGGAGGATCACTCTTGAGGTATAAGACTCCTGGATTCAATTCCCCAAACAAAACAAAGCCCTCTTATATTTCCTACTGGCTCTGTTTCTCCATTTGATAAATACAGTAGTCAATATGACATTTTGATATTAAATGCTCATTTTAGTAAGCCTTTAAATATTCCTTTTGAATTCACATTCTTAATTCTGAGGATCTTAATGAAATAATATCTCTTCAGAATTGAAAGGAGAATTGAAAAATAAGCAGATAAGATACAAGTCATTGAATCATGATTATAAATAACATACACTGAGCAAAAGCAGACACACATATTCATTCCATTGTAGCATTCACTGAGCCATATCATATCCAGGCAGTGTAATACTGAACTGATGAAGGTAAGAGGGAAAATATTTGCCTTGTAGTAAATTAAAATGTAGTGAAAGGTAATAGCATACAGAAATGACAGTCTTAGAAGTCAGCCAGGTTAGTAAACAACAGGATTCAAAAAGTTGGGTGCTGCTGTCTTGATCATTCACAGATTGTACCCAGTGTCAGGCACAAAGGAGGCCCTCAGTGGTATTTGTAAAATGAGTGAGAGACTGAAGAAAAATGAAGTGAGACATTTGGGAGAAGAAAAGATGCTAGCCAAACATAGGAAAGAGTGTGCTATAGGAAAAGGAGATGGAAGAAAATGTTATATGCTTTAAAAAATGCAAATAATCCAATGTGATTGGGACCTAGACAAGACACATGAAGTTGAGGAAAGGACTGCTGGAGATATAAATTATTGCCAATACCCTAAGGCCTTCTTAGCAATAATAAAACATTACTATTTGGTCCTGAGTTAATAGGGATTTCTCAATCCTTAAAAAAGCAACATGATCAACTTTGATATTTTCCATGAATTGCCTGAGCAATGCCTAAGTACAGGAACAAGATCAGATGAGAACACCCACAACACAACTGAAATAAAAGAAGTGAGAAATGGTGAGGGCTTTGCATCCCTGAAAAGCTTTAAGGAAAGGAGAGGGAGAGTCAGGTACAGAGTATTCAAACCCATTAACACTTTAAGTCAAACAGAGTCACAGTCTACATTCATGTGTTTCCTTACAAAGAGGAAATACAATTCTCAGTATATTACAAAAACAAAAACCAGTGTGAAAGTAGAGATGAAAAAGAGAAGAATTTGCAAAAGAAGGAAGCAAAGTGTTTCAAATTAATTAGGAGCAATTTAAACTTTAAAAATATCTGTACAACCCTCTTGTTTAAGGATAACATAATCTTGAGAAATTTTTAAAAAGATGGGAAGGAATCATATTAAGATTGTTAATATGCTGAAGTACAAACTTATTTTATATTTTAGAGAAAAGGACATGAAAATAATTATATCATGGGAACTGGAAAAACTATAAAATGTAAAAGCCAACATTAAATTTAGGCAGGCTTTTCTCATAAGACCCAATTCTGGGACTTTTGTTGCTATGCACCAATAGTAACCTTTCATTTTATGATGTTTGGACAGTTATCAGGTTTATTATAAAATTTGTTTCTTGAAATTGCCTGTTAACCCACTTAATCTCATTTTTCTCTTGTCTCAGCTTCTGAATGGTTCCTTTCATAAATCTTTCATTTTGCAATACTTTTTAGTATAAAATTGAAATTTCACCAGTGGAGAAAAATAGAAAATGGTATGAATTCTCTTTGTAAAGTTACCTATTTTATTCTTACAACTTAAACATTTTAGTATGTTTGGGACTGGCAAAAATGTATCCTTATAACTTCAAATGCAAGCTGAAATAGCCAATGGCTTTCTTAAACATCCTATGGAATTTATGGATAATGTGTTAACTATATTAATATTTAGAAACTGTTAAACTATTATTTGATGGCTACAATGGGTGGAATGTGTCTTCCCCAACATTCATATATTGAAGTACTAATTTGCAGTACCTCAGAAATTGACTGTATTTGGAGACAGGATCATTAAAGAGGTAATTTAAGCTCAAGTAAGGTCACTACAGTGGGTCCTAATCCAATGTAAATGATGCCCTTATAAGGACAGATTAGGACACAGACCTGGTGGGAAGAACCTGTGAAACACAGAGAGAAACCATGCGTAGGCCCAGGAACAGTCACCCCTGCCTAGTCCTTGACCCCAAGATCTAGCTCTAGGATTGGAAGAAAATGAATTTCTGCTGTTTATGCCTTACAGCCTGGGGTGTTTTGCTATGGCAGCCCTATAAACTAATAGATGGCTAGTTTTAGGCAGAGGGCTAAAAACTTGCTTTTACTAGTATTAATAATTAAATAAAAAGACCAGTGGGCCAGGCATGGTGGCACACGCTTATAATCCCCGTACTTTGGGAGGCAGAGACCGGAGGATCCGGGTTCGCGGCCAGCCTCAGCTCTCTCTCTCTCTCTCTCTCTCTCTCTCCCTGTCTCTCTCTCTACCTAGTGAGGCCCTCCACAAATTCGTGAGACCCAGTTTCAAAATAAAGTATAAAAAATAGGGCTGGGGGTGTAGCGCGGAGGTAGAACACCTCTGGGTTCAATCCCCGGTACCACAAAAATAAATAAATAAATAAAAATAAAAAGACCATAGAGTTTCAGTCCAAACTCCCACCTAATGACTCCTAATGACTCCACCTAAGTTATACTCCTCCTACTTGCTACCATCGCCTATTCTAAATATTCCTGATGGATGTCTATACAGGCCATTCATCTCTGACTTCAATAATTCTAATGCTGCAAAATAATTCTAATACTGCAAAATGTATCTACTTGTCACTATGGTTGCCTTAATCCAAATGTGATTTCATTGTTAGTATATTTAAATAGTACATTTAAAAACTGATTTAAAGAGTTGTATGTGTGTACACATACATTTATACATACACATTTTATATACATATATCTTTTGTGATCTATTATATATTATAGACTCACATACACATTTTATGCATACCTACAATTTATAGAGCCACAGAAAGAACAGAATCTAAACAATTTTTATTTCATTCTGATAAATTACATATTAAACCTTACCAGCACTTCATCTGTGCAGCCATACTTAGGGCGTAACACCTGTGATGAGATGTGCTCCAAGCCTCCATAGAAAGCTGTGTATAGGAACATTTGTAGCTCTGGAGGTCTGCAAAGTCCTTCGTCAGACAGAGATTCCACACATAATATTAGAATGACATCATTATCTTTGCCCAACTACTTCTGAGTAATTCAAGTAGAAAGTACATGAATTGTTTTCTAAATATTTCATTTTAACATTACCAGGATATCAATATTCACTTGTGGTGGACTGATTTATTTTTTTTAAACAGGGTATCCCTGTATTTCCAGTTTAAACATATTTACTAAAGATGGCCACACCAATAATGTCCCATACTGCTTGTTTTTGACACTCCCTTTGAGTGGCAGGGTTTCAGTTCCCTTCCTTTCAACTTGTGTGGACATTTGTGATTGCCTTGACTAAAAGATGTGCTGGAAGTGACATCATGTGACTTTTGATGCTAGGTCATAAGGCACTACTCCTTTCTGGTTCTCTCAGGACACTTGATACAGGGACACATCTGCCACATTGTGAGAAAGCCAACTCCACATGGATTCTGTATGAGAATCCCATCAAAGTCCTCAGCCAACAACCACCAAGCACTAAAGGTCTAAGTAAAACGATTTTGTCTTCTATCTGAGGCCTTAAACACCAGAGAGCAGAAGAAAGCCCTTCTTGCTATAGTTTGTTTGGATTCCTGACACAAAAATCATAAAAGATGGATGATGTCTACTATATTTAGCAACTAAATTGTAGTAAACTATTAAACAGTAACAAAAATATACTTGTAAAGAGCATTTATACTTAACAACAAATTATATGTTTATTCCCTTGTATGGGTTTTGATTAAATCTATTACTTTTCTTTCAGTAGTTGTCTACAGGTCAATATTATGGAAATAGAAAATATAAACAGCAAAATACACATACATACATATATAAGTATACATACACACAACACACACACACACACACAAACACACACACAGTCAGTTCACCTAAAGAAAAAAAGACAATCTGATAAATGTGCTGACTTTCCTGTTTAAGTTTCTCATTTCAAATTTAGAAAGAGCCCTGGAGCAATCCTTGGAGCAATTTTGCTAGAGCAAGTACAGACAAATAAGTATCTGCTCCATAACTCAAAATAATATTTTCTGAATTTTCCAATCATACAATGAAATCATAGTTGTTATGCATTCTGGGAAAACATTCATGACAAGAACAATGCTTAAATAATGCTTAACCTAAGATAGCTATAAGCTGATATACTAAAATTTGGAACACAGAAAAAATAAAAAAGGGGAAAAAGAAGGTGCTTGATATACCAGAATATAAAGAATTTGCAAAAAGTACTCCTCATAAGCAATAGTCAATGTCCTCAAGGGAAGGGTGATTTAACCAAAACACATTTTACTGTCATTCTTTTTGGACAAGTATGTCAAAATTATATATTGTTAAGTAATTTATTCTACCTGGATTTGTCAAGGAAATAAGAATAAAAGCCACTAAGAAATGAACATTGTTATTTTTTAAAAGCAATCTTTTAAACTTCTGGATAAAGAAATATTCCATTCAATTACATATAAATAAAACTACTATTGAACATAATTTTCCTACAGATATTGCCATTTATTAGATACAATAATACCCAGTTTTCATGTGTGTTGGCTGTTATGATCAACTCACATTTCTTCACCTCTCAGTCCAATCAAGGGTTCTTTGCTTTAGGTTCTTTATTTTAGCTAAGTGTTTGCTTGTTTTTAATACTGATTTTTTTTTTTTTTTGGTGGTACTAGGGATTGAACGCAGGGGCGTTCTACCTCCGCGCTACACCCCCGGCCCTATTTTTTCTACTTTATTTTGAAACCGGGTCTCACAAAGTTGCAGAGGGCCTCACTAAGGAGAGAGAAAGAGAGAGAGACAGGGAGAGAGAGAGAGACAGGGAGAGAGAGAGAGACAGGGAGAGAGAGAGAGATAGACAGGAAGAGAGAGAGAGCTGAGGCTGGCCGTGAACCCGGATCCTCCGGTTTCCGCCTCCCAAAGTACTGGGATTACAAGCGTGCACCACCATGCCCGGCCCTGATGTTTATTACATACAAAACAATAGTAACCAAGTTGACAATTCAAGTTTTAGCTTTTAATCTGCATGGAATTTATAATCTAATATAACGATCACTTTACATATTTATTCCTTGTAATTTAATTAGATAAACAACAGAATTTACTTAAAAACTCCTTAAGTCCATTCTTTCTTTTTTTTTTTTTGCGGAACCGGGGATTGAATGCAGGGGCGTTCTACCTCCGAGCTATGCCTCCAGCCCTATTTTTTTTATGCTTTATTTTTGAAACCGGGTCTCACGAAGTTATGGAGGCCCTCACTAGGTAGAGAGAGAGAGAGAGAGAGAGAGAGAGAGAGAGAGAGAGAGAGATCACGCGCGCATGCGCGCTGAGGTTGGCCGCGAACCCGGATCCTCCGTTCTCCGCCTCCCAAAGTACTGGGATTACAAGCGTGCGCCACCACACCCGGCTTCCGGCCCTATTTTTTATACTTTATTTTGAAACCGTGTCTCACGAAGTTGCGGAGGGCCTCACTAAGTAGAGAGAGAGAGACAGAGAGAGAGAGAGAGACAGAGAGAGAG
>PVJS01012209.1:0-23086 GCA_004027185.1 Glis glis | reverse complement strand
CTTAAGTCCATTCTTGAGTCAGGCATATTCTAGGCTCTGAAGATACAAACATGAATGAAACACAGAAGAAGTTCCTGCCCCTTCCAGGAATTTTGGCATTTGATTTTCAATAGTTAGAAAAGTATTAGATGTTCCAATCAATTTCTAGTAAGAGAATGTATTTTAGCAAATTTCATTTTTTTTCAAAGCTCTCAAGAAAATTTTCTCTATTTTCTATACTACATTAAATATAATTAACTAATGAATAGCTATTAAATAAACACAAAACAAGGTGGTGTCTTTTCCTAACAGTTAAATCTTTTTGTTAAAAATCATACTATAGGCGAGCCAGGAGTGGTGGCACACTCTTGTAATCCCAATACTTGGGAAGCTGAGACAGGAGGATCGTAGGTTCACCACCAGCCTCAGCTACTTAGTGAGGCCTTCTGCAACTTAGCGAGACCCTGTTTCAAAATAAAGAATAAAAAATAGGGCTGAGGGTGTAGCTCGGAGGTAGAATGCCTCTGGGTTCAATCCCCAGTACCAAAAAAAATCGTACTATATAGCTATATTTATCATTTTTTCTTACTATAGCTCCTTTTCCTTCAAACACAATATAGCCAATGTTATGACAAATTGATCATGTCTTCCCCTCCCCTTTCCTTCCTTCCCTTCTTTTTTTTTGTCTCCTTTCTTGTACTCCCTACATTTTGGTCTGTTCAGAACAAGTATCAAAAGAATCAGTTCTTTTATGAACACATTACATTAGATATATCAAGAATCTCTCTCAGGTTATGAGACATAATTGATTTGTCTTTAGTTCTGTAATACTGATAGTTATTTAATGGACTTCACTTTGGAAAAGTACAAAGAGTCATATAATCTACATAATGTTCATCCTCACTTTTCAGAAGTTAATAAATTATTCAATTAACTCCTAGAAAAACCTACCCACTCTTCAAAATTTTACATATGAATTACAAATCAAAAGAAATGCATAAAGTGTATAGTTTCAAGATGATTTAAATAACACAAAGAAATCAAATATATTGCAACTAGTGCTTTTAATTTGCTCACCCTGTGCTATTAGAACTGATTCTGAATTGCCAAAAATCCAAATTGTCTTCCCTCTGCCTTCTTCCAATCCACTTCATATGAAGTAATTGGTGAAAAGCAGGAAGAACAATTGCATAAGTTTGCGGGGCCAACTTATTCAGAGCTGTAAATATCAAGATGAGTTGTTGGTATTTCATCCAAGAGGACCAAAGTTCTCAGGTCATGACCACATGTTAAATTTCCAACAGGAGTCAATCTTGAGTGATACAGGCTGCTAACTTAATAAGTAAAATAAGAATCTACAGAATCACTTAATCAAATAAGTCAGGATACATAGCACCATCTGTACATTCAACCAAAGATGACAAGTAATTTTAACAGCCCATGATTACCACAGGAGCATCATGCCGTCTGAGAGGGAGTGGAGAGGCACAAACATAATGATGAGGGCACCAACATGGAACCTGTCATAAACTCTAGGTCTCTTCCCAGGGGATTAGTGACTTGGAAGAACACTAACTTTCCATAGTTTACTAAGTAATCTTTAAATTCTGAAGAATCATTTCTTGCATTGCACTACTCCTCTCTTCAATCTCCATTAGCCTTCCTGAATGGTATGGAAGCAATGTCCACATTTTACCCCAGCACAATGTCTAGAAATTAAGCACAACTAAATAAGATAAAAGCATAACTGAATTCACGTCAGGTAGACCTGAAAATTTCTAATTTGCAGCCATCTTGACATAATAACCCCACCTGCAAATTTTCTCTTAGACCTATATTGCAAAGTCATTTCTGAAAAGCTTCTGATCTCTGCCCAAACAAGATACCAATCTTTGAAAGGTACTTCAATATGACAGGTTAATATTCAAATGCTTTGACATGATAAATAATTTGTAGAGATTCATGAAGTTTTAGAGTCTTGGTATGAAAACAAAGCTAGGACCTCTGCCTTCAATAATCGAGTTTTGTGAGATCTCTGTGCACTGAGCTATAATCCATGTCCTATAAAGCTGAAGATTAACAGTCCTCTCTCCAGGATTTCTCCTTCAGGACAGGGAACCAAAGTCTTGCTCACAATTTTTCTACATAAACTTTCATAAATGACTAGTCTATAACTGAGTTTTTTCCTTACAGGATGATTTTTATCTCCAATGGTCATTAATCAGTGAGCAGCTTCACAATGAATCGTGTCTGTAACCCTCTGTTTGGAACTACATAGAGTATTATATTCCAATATTATAAATATCATGCATTCATTGTATATTGTATCTGTTAAGACTGAGAAGTGAGGCTTAAAGGAATATGTGTTCTTTTATTTTCAGTTTAATATTTGTTATTGTTAGATGTAGAATGTCTCAAGAGCTCATGCAATAATGTTGATATGATATTATTAAATTGTAGGGATTTTAATCTCATCAGTGGATAAATCCATTATGATAGACTTACTGGGTTGTATGCTAGAGAGGTTGAGTGTAGCTAGAGAAGGTGGGTCCCTGGGGGTGTGGCTTTAGGGACTGTGATTTGTCTTTTACTCCCCTTGCCTTCTTGCTTGCTTCTAGCCTCTGTGATGTGAAAGCAAAGCCCTTGTTCTCCCTCTCTCTGCTTCCCACTGCCATTCCCTAAGCTCCAAAGACCCCAGCCTCACATGGACCGAACCCTGAAATTTCCAAAAACTGTGGGCAAATAAATCTTCCTTCCTCTAAGCTGTGTGGTCAGTTGTTTTGGATTACATCAGTGAGAATTTTCACATAAACAATATTGGTTAAGAAACAATATTTGCCCGTAAGTTTTCACCCTTTCCTTTTTCCTTTGTGTGTATGTGTGTGTCTTTGGGTGGTACTGGGGATTGATCCCAGGGATAATCTACTTCTGAGCTACATCCCCAGCCCTATTTTATTTTTTATACTGAAACATGGTCTCACTAATTTTCAGAAGGCCTTGCTAAATTACTGAGGCTGACCATGAACCTGCAATCCTCCTGTCTCACCCTTTCAAGTACTGGGATTACAAGCATGCACCACCACACCCACCCAGCAGCAGTTTTCACCCTTTTGATGAATATACATTTTAAAATAGTATGTGTAGAGGAAATATAAGTTTTTAATATGCCAATTCAAATTTGATATATAGACTATTTCTCTCTTGGATTATCAAAGCTCTATTTTTGACAACATAAAATGAAACAGGGGGTACATTAGTATAAAAATGTCTTTAGCAATACTGGGCCAATCTTCCATCACAGAAGATGACATAAGACCAATGGCAGCTTCCTCATCTTCTCATTTGTATTATGACTAAGGCACACATATCAGCAAACAGAAGCCAAGATTCCTGCCCTTATTAAATAATGGATGGTAAAGATTCTAAAGGAATTTGAACAATGTAGCATTTTTGATAAGTTGACAAATCCTAAATAGCTATAAGAAAAATGCCAGCTTTGTGAAATTATTATGAAGGTTGCCCAAGGTCAATGTTTCAAATGGGTACACTCCAGCTTCACCTTAACTTATCCTATCTTTGACATGTTGAAAAAGAACAAAGAATGGCAGTAAGATATTATTAAAAACTGAAGAATGCTTTCTGGCCACAGCACTAAATTGTGTTATGGATTGATCCTGGCTTTTAAAGCAACTATTACTTTGCCTTAGTGTGCCATGTAATCCCATCCCATTTTGCCTGAATCTCAAAAGGAAAAAGAAAGTTGAGAAATTCCGTAGAGTCTAGGACACAATGTGAGTAATTGCACTATATTCCTAATAGCTTTATGGTTATCTTCAACCTTCCTTCCCCCTACACTGAGCCAATTGATTGTTTCCCCATAATAATCATATTACCGGCATAGCATCCCCCCCAAAATCACTATACTAAAATTTAGTCTTCTCAAACATTATATTTACATGTCTGTATAGATTATATGAATATGTGTGCATATGTTAAAATGTGACAATAATCTTCCATTTTTTCTAGAATTTAAACCTCATGGAGGCAGGAGCTAAAACAGCAATTATTATATAAGACATTAAATATATATTTTGGAGGAATTACTTTCACTAAATGACTTCAATATTTATTCAAGTATATATCACATTTTTATATTTTTATGATATAAATAAGGCCAATGGAAAATATAAGATATATTTTATCCTTTAATAAATCCAAACAGTGCCAGATTTTTGACTTTCACACTTGGGTGAGTACTGAGGTCTTGTGTATCAGCACCATTTACCCGCACCTAGGACTAGAACCCCCTCTGTCAACGTAAGTGTTATGTTCCAAGTAACTTTTTTTCCCTGAAAGATGTGAGTGTTATAGTGCTCTTTGACAATAAGTAGATTGGCAGAGTAGGAATTTGTAACTTCCCCTTTAATCACACCATCTATCTTGTTTAATATCAAAAATGTTAATCTACCATGAAATATCTTGTTTTTCTTCAATAAATCTTCATGTAACTATTTATTGAGTTACCCTCACTTCTTAGATATTTTATTTTTGCATGTAATAATTAGTTTCACAAATACTTCATCCAAGTGCATAGATTGGAATTTCCTTTTCTTTTCCTAGGTATGTCTATTTTTAATATTGTCCTATTTTAGTGCTACACAGGGTTTTTTGTTTGCTTGTTTTGGCAAATTACCATAACAATGCCATTTATAAGCTTGTACTCTTTTATAGTACATAGAAATTGACCTATGTGTAGCAGCACGAGAACAGAAATGAAGCTACGAAGTCATGAGTGAATTAGTCTCTGAAAGGACATTAACTGAAATATGATTATCCTTAAAATGAATGACTGGACTGTTTCACCATGTTAGTACCAATAAACCACACGGTTTATATTTCTTGCTCCAAAACATTGCTAGCTATGCTGTTACTCATAAATTTTGTATTTCTAAAAGTGTACAAAGATAAAGTACGATATCTTAAGAGAGATAAAAAGTCCCTGCCTCAGTAATAACAGAAGTGAGGGGTTAGAATATAATACACTTATTATATTCTACACTTATTGTATATTCTATAATACATTATTATATTCTGACATTTATTGACGTTTGTATGTCAAGCACTGCAATAAGCTTTTTAAATGTGCTATTTCATTTAATCTCACAATGACTTTTCAGAAAAGTATTATTATTATTATATTTTAAAGTCATGTGGATATGTAAATAAAATGTTCCTATAGTCATTAAGTAGCTAACCCAGCATTATAAACCAAGCATTTGTGATTTTAAAGTCTTTTATGTTCTTGTTTTGGTTCTGGGGATAAAACCCAGGAACCTCACGGGCATTCCACCAGTGAGCTACACTCCCATCCCTTCTTATTTTATATTTTTGAAACAGGGTGTTGCTAAGTTACTGTGTACTGACCTTGAACCTGAAATCCTCCTATCTCAGCCTCCCAAGAACTGGGAAAGTCCTTATTTTTATCTATTATTGATAAAAATTGATCATAATTAACCAAGAAGAAAGACTTATGAACCTTAAATCTTTTCTAGCTATTCAATTCCCAGGGATCATGTCATGTATGCTAATTTTATAATTCATTTATGAGAATAATATACCAAAGTAATCTATAGCAGTATATTTTTTTTTTTTTTTTGCGGTACAGGGGATTGAATCCAGGGGCGTTCGTTCTACCTCCGCACTACAACCCCGGCCCTATTTTTTATACTTTATTTTGAAACCGGGTCTCACGAAGTTGATGAGGGCCTCACTAGGTAGAGAGAGAGAGAGAGAGAGAGAGAGAGAGAGAGGGAGAAAGGGAGAAAGAGAGAGAGAGAGAGAGAGAGAGAGAGAGAGAGAACTGAGGCTGGCCGCGAACCCTGATCCTCCAGTCTCCGCTTCCCAGAGTACTGGGATTACAAGCGTGCGCCACCACGCCCGGCGCTGATTAAAATCGTAATACTGCTATAGCCGGGTGTGGTGGCGCACGCTTGTAATCCCAGTACTTTGGGAGGCGGAGACTGGAGGATCCGGGTTCGCGGCCAGCCTCGGCTCTCTCGCTCTCTCTCTCTCTCCCTGTCTCTCTGTCTCTGTCTCTCTCTCTCTCCTTGGTGAGGCTCTCCGCAGCTTTGTGAGACACAGTTTCAAAATAAAGTATAAAAAATAGGGCCGGGGGCGTAGCACGGAGGTAGAACGCCCCTGCGTTCAATCCCCGGTACCGCAAAAATAAATAAATAAATAAATATTTTCATCATGTTAGTATATTGAAACTATGATATAAAGATACAAGCAAAGAGGACACTGGCCTCAATATGCTGATGTGTCTTTTAGTAATTATCAAACTCCAGGAAATTACTGTGCTGACTCCATAATATGCATTATCTCAAATTTTCCACAAACAAGCAAGTTTGGTTTTATTATGCTCATTGAATAAAAAAGCAAAATGGACTCAGGGGTATTAACCAATTTTCTTTCTTTTTTTTTTAAACGTGCTTTTATTGGTGCATTGGAATCTTACATTGCAATGAATATCTATTTGATGTTAACATATATGCACACAGTTCTTAGTGCCCCCCCACCTCCCCCCACCCGTATGAAGTACCAAGAATGATGTTGGTATATTTTTACATGTCATATACATATTGTTTATGATAGTAATTCCATTAATTCACTTCTTTCTTGCCCTCCCCCTTCCCTTATACCACTTCCCTTGTTCCGCTGAGGGTTCTCCATTATCAACCGGAGACCCTTGTGTGGCCCTACTACTGCTTAGGTTGGGCATATTAAAGAGAACATATGTCCCTTCTTTTTTTGTGATTGACTGATCTCGCTTAACATAATGTTCTCCAGATCCTTCCACTTTCTTGCAAATGATGTTATTTTGTTCTTCTTTATTGCTGAGTAGAATTCAACTGATAAGAAAAACTGTAATTTAAGTTTTCTGCTTCTAATTTCTGTATTCCTATCTCATTATACTGTCTCTGCCCATATCGATGTGACAATTATCAATCAAAAGATAAAATATATATCTCAATATATTATTCACTATATAGATTGTATGTGTACATATTCATCTTCATAGATGTATGTGGGTTGAGTATAAATCAAATCTCTAACATAAATTAAAATGAGAACTTGTTTCCCTTCATGTTTCTAATTTTGAGGTTTTTATCATATAAAATAATATTTTCTTTGGTTAGGAAGGCTAATACAATAACATATAATATATTACACAGTATATTATCTGTTCTCATATACAGATATACTAGTATATCCATAAAAGATTGGTGCCAGGACCACCAACAGATACCAAAATCTGCAGATGCTCAACTCTGTCATGTAAAATGGCATAATATTTTGCAGGTAACACATGCACACCTTCCTGAAAACTTTAAATCATCACTAGATTGCTTATAATAGCTAGTACAATGAAAATGCTGTGGAAATAAGTGTTATATGGTATTGTTTAGGGATAGTGATGAATAAAAACATCTGTACATATTCAGTAGAGATGTTATTTTTTCCAAATATTTTCATCCACGGTTTATTGAATTCATGAATATGAAAGTCACTGAGAAGGAGAGCTGTCTTTCTTACTGCATGTATGAATAATTATTTAAAATACATACTTACTATTACATAAATTTTGCTAAGATGTATGGGATTATGTCAGATAAATTAGTTCATGGTATAAAAATACTAGACTAAGAGTTAAAATTTTGATTCTTATAAGTTGATCTGATTTTAACTGCTTATATGACTAGGTATCGCTTTTTTAAATCTAATACACTGAAGACTAAAAATCAAAACATTTCTAATTCCCTTCTATCTATAAGTTCTTATTAAAACTCTGCTTTCAGGTATGAAATACAAGTGGTATTAAAATATGCCTTGAATTTATAATAGTCACATCATCCCTAAGCTGAGTATAATTGTATTTTCTAGCTTGAGCCATACTTAGTTTTCTGCTAAGACTCATACCAACAAATTTAAAAGTATCCACATTTTATGTACAATTTTTTCTGTTGTATTTCTTTAAAAGTAACCCAAATAAGTTCTACAAAAGACATTTCATCTATTCATGACCAACAATGCTCTCAATCAAGACATGGCATTTCACTTAATATAACTAATTATACTAGTATCCGTAGGTAGAGACACGATCCTGTTTGTGAAGACTGCTATGAATTTTTTCTATTATGAGCCTTAATTTGAGATCAGTCTTAACTTGTGTCCAGCATATCATACATGTAAGTGAAAACACAATTTTATAGTTATCTGTATCGTGGATATTGAATTTTTTTTACTAAAGATGGTAAGATTATGATCCATTTAAACTGGCAAAAGCAGTTAAATAAGTTAAAAATTAATATATCCTTTGCAATTGACTAGTTTATGTTTTAAATAATCTATTATCAAATGTGTCTAGATTAAAAATAAAAATCTATGCTCATTTTGGGGGTTGGGGGTTACTAGGATCAATCCCAAGACCTCAGACCTGCTAGACAAGTGCTCCAGCATTGAGCCATATCCCCAGTCCAAAATCTATGCTCTTTTAAGGCATGCAACAACAAGGAATACTTTAAGTATACCCATCTCTATCATCTTCTGCTCAAGAATAAACTTTAATGCTCCTTAAAATTTAACTATCATTATGTGAGGCAGCCATGAATTACACAGCATTTTAGGAGAAAATATTTCAGAATTTAAAATACTGCCATCTTAATGATATACATAAATCAGCACGAATATGAGTTAATTTGAAATCAATAATTGTTCTGCAAACTTTCACAAAAATTCAAACTTAACAATAAGCCAAAAGAATATTTTATTCGCCAATGATAAGCTAGATTATTGCAATTAATTGCTCCTCTATGATTTTATTCAAAAGATAAATATCCATAGAATTTATCAACATGAAGAGTACTACATTGGGGTTGATTTTTCTGGTTTCTTCCTCAACACATAATAATCACTGAATATAAATTTTAGGAGATGAAATTCTCTCCAGAAATAAAGCTTCTCCTGGAGAAACATGCATCTGGCTCTGATATCTTATTTTTTTATTTTTCTAATAACTAAATTAATTTTTAGTTGAATGGCCTACTCTCAACAAGAGATATTAAGAAATGTTTTTAAAATATTCACTTAAGCTATTGTTCTTATTTTAATAAATGAACAGAAGCTTACAAAAGTCAGCAGAAAGTTATCAGACAAAAATTAGTAAATTACTTTCTATTCTTAACACATAGAAATTTACTATTTCCTTTGCCTCTTTACAATACTGAGAGCTCAGTAAATTTGAGTGAACCGTAGTGCTGTTAGCTTATTTAGATGTTCTTAATGCTCTTTTTATATTGGATTCAAAGGTCGAAATTGCTTTTGTTCACATTAAGAGGAAAAAATGAAAGGGAAGAAGAAACAAGAAAGCTCATAAACCTGACATGGCTTGAAACTGCAGAGGTACAATTCATAATCACACAGAGGCCAATATTATCCACATGATTGTCTAATAGGAAAGTGGGAAGACAAAAGAGAGGGGCCAGAGTTGGGAAGAAAGATTCAATAAGTAAGACAATGCGGTGGGCCACTAAAATTGTATGAACTCCTTCAAACCACACCTTTGATCATAGCATGCTCTTATGGGGATAATCTTTACCCAATCCCCATCAGCACACAGGATAAGGGGTATCCTGCCTAGCCTGGAATACTCACTTCCTCAAACCAGGTGCCCTGGCTTCACGTGTTCATTCCCCTTCCTCATTTCTCATTACAACAGAGTACTTTCTGCGTCCCAATTCCCTCTGCTCGTCTGTGTTTCTGCTCTTTCACTCAAAATGTTCTCTGCCTCTAATGTGATACTTTCTTTTCCTCTTCCACCAACAAACTCCTCCTTCTCCTTTAACACTAAAGTCAACTGTTATCTTTTTAAAGTTCTCCAATTCTCTTAGGTTTTATTGGTTGCTGTTGTTCCCAGTGCAGCCCCAGAATGTTCTGAAAGCTTGGAAGAATTTCCAACATTGTGAGACTATCTGCCTTATGAATATTATGGCCTAATTTCCCAGTGCCTAAGAATAACTAGGAGTAGAAAGGGTGGAAAAACCCAGCTTACCAATTAAAAATAGTGAAGGGTAGAATTATTCAACTATTAATGGCTAGTAGAAATTGTATTACTACTATGTTTATAAAACAATTGGAATATTATTTTTATATAAAAACAAACATCAAAATTTATTTGGGCTTAATTTAAAAGAACAAAATGAAAAGAAAGAAAAAAGAGAAATCTCATGCATGATCTGCCATCACTAGAGATAAAGTAAGATTGGGATAAGGATAATATGACATAAATTAAAGATAAATAACATTCAAAAGAGGAAAAATAGAATAGAAACAAACAACCATGGTTTTGAGTGGAAAGTTGCAAATTAAAATTTTTCAATTATTGAAATACCAAAATTTGGAAAGTATAACAGTCCTAAAGACAATATGGTAAAATATTTGGCTCTCATGTGCAGCTTTTAGCTTATAATTTTATCTAATCATCTCATCATATAATTTTCCAATACATATTCTCAAAATTAAAATTATGAACATCTTCTTGTTCCAAAAGTCCATTATCTGCACTTACTGAAAAATCAGGGTAAAATCTTATGCAAAAGAGTTAATATTTAGACATTATAAAAGGGAAAGATGGAAACCTATCAAAGGTCCAACATCAAGTTGCAGAGGGCCTCACTAAGTAGCTGAGGCTGGCCACGAATCCGGATCCTCCCATCTCAGCCTCCCAAGTACTGGGATTACAAGCATGTGTCACCACACCCAGCCTTCAATAATATTTTAATATATTATTCAGTAACATTCATTGTATACATTGTGTGAGAGAAACTGCCAAAATGTGATGGTAATGCTATAATTAAATGCTTTAGAAAATAAAACAATAAAATTTAATGTCTTTGCATTATTTAGAAAATAGTTTTGATGTCGGGCATGGTGGAACATGACTGTAATTCCAGTACTTAGGAGGCTGAGACAGGAGGGTTGCAGGTTCCAGGACAGCCTCAGAAATGTAGGGGGACTTTCATCAACCTATCTAGACTCTGATTCAAAACAGAAAAGATAAAAAAGGAGGGGTTTGGGGTGAGGCTCAGAAGTAGAATGCCCTGGGATTCAATTCCTGATAACACACACACACACACACACACACACACACACACACACACATAGTTTTGACATCATAGATCCCCTGAAAAGGCCTGGGGCAGCCCTCAAGGTCCACTGATCATCTTTTAAGATCTTAGGTCTATAATTCCATCCCCCTGGTAGTTGAGTCAATGACAAGCACTTTTAACCCTACTGCTGGAGCCCACAAAATTTTTCAAGGGATGAGATATAAAACAAAAAAACAAAAAAGAAAAAAAAATAGGGTTCCAGTGTAGTCCAAAGTTATTAACCTTTAACAATCAAATGAATAGGCTTATCTGTTTCTGAAATGAATAAGAATAGGAAGAATAAAATTTGGAGGGCAAATGGGCAAAATTAGGAGTTTGATTTGGGACACATTTTAGAGATTTAATAGACATTCATGGGAAGATTTCAAGTAGATAGCTAGTATATATGTCTGAAGTACAGATGTGGTTTATAGATGGAGACAGAAACTTAAGAACTCTGTGTATTGCTGGCACTTAAAGCTAGAAGATTAGATAAAATAATCAAAGATATAAGTATAACCTTTGGTTAGATAAAAAATAATTCTGAGAACTGAGCCTTAGAACATGCCAAACATTTAAAAAACATGGCTCTGAGGAGGACCTGGTAAAGTAGGCTTTGAGTGAGGCGGGAAATCAAATGAAGAATTCATGGAGTAAGGAGTTATAACTAGTATTTACTGAATGCTTAGTATTTTAATATGTAATATAATACTTAGAAATATCTCATGATTTAGGCCTATATTGTGCTCACTGTACTGAACGAAAAAAATATAATGTGGTAAAGTAACTAGTTAGGTTCAAAAAGTTAGTATCAGGACTGAGGTTAAAAAAAGAGCTACAGCTGATTCAGAACCTGGGTGATTTGTCTCCCACAGAAATCCAGACTGGTGATTGTGCAAGACAAAAGCTAAGCTCTTCTCTCATAGTTTAAACCAAATATTGTAAATTTTTAAAAATGATTGTTTCTGGTTAAGACTACATTTTATTTAAAAAGAATATTTCTCGACGGGCGTGGTAGCGCACACTTGTAATCCCAGTACTTTGGGAAGCAGAGACCGGAGGATCCGGGTTCGCGGCCAGCCTCAGCTCTCTCTCTCTCTCTCTCTACTTAGTGAGGCCCTCCGCAACTTCGTGAGACTCAGTTTCAAAATAAAGTATAAAAAATAGGGCTGGGGGTGTAGCACAGAGGTAGAATGCCCCTGCATTCAATCCCCCGTACCGCAAAAAAAAAAAAGAATATTTCTACCCAAAGTATCGTCATTATTTTTAAAGTATATTTACTAAAACCTTACATAATTATTTTATCATGTAATAATCCAAGTTTTATTCATTTACTTGTTTTAAGATAGCATTTTGAGCACCTGTTACATGCCAGAACACATTTATTCTCTAGCACTATCCACAATTGCCATCATCATGGTGAAGTCTATGAAGCTGAGGAGGAGGAAGGTGGCTTCCAGGCAGCTCAATTAGCCATCATCAGTGCTGCATCCCAAGGATGCGGGGCTGCCGGCATTAGGCGTTAGTGTCTATAGGCAGGCCCTGATGCTGGAGAGGGCCTGGTGAGAGGACCAGAGGACCCCTGTGTTCAGATGCCCAAGAATAGGGGAAAGTCTTAAACACATGAAGATGTTAGAGGAGACAGGAAGTGTCATCTGTTAGCCATTTACATTTACCACTGATTTATTAGAGCGAGAGAGAGAGAGTGTGTGCGTGTTTTATTGAGGACTGAACCCTGGGGCCCTCTACCACTGAGCTACATCCCAGCCCTCTTTTTTTTTTTTTTTTGAGACAGAGTCTCACTCAGTTTCCCAGGCTGGTCTCAAACTTTCAACCCTCCTGCCTCAGCCTCCCCAGTAGCTGGCATTACAGGCATGGGTCACTGCACCCATCTTTAAAGATCTCTTTACAGAGAACATGCTTTTTATTTCAATTAAATTACAATTTCTGAGACAGAGTATCCAGTGACCCAACAATATTAAAAGGAACTAACTTGGAAAACCTGTGAATATTGAGTGAACATGAGGTCTATACCAACAGAAAGCTACAAACCATGACCATTTTATTTCTTATGCACTCTCCATTGTACAGAAAGAAGATTTTCTAAATTCATATCTCTACTCAATTACCTCTAAAATTCAGGGACTTAAAAAAATTCAGAATTGTAAGAAAGAGCAAGTGGGAAACACATAGAATTGTTACTTTTATTTCTTAAGCTATCAGTAATAGGAGACTTTCTCCACACTAAGACCCTCCAGCATACTCTTTTTAACAAGGGCAGGCACTTAGACAAATGTCCTAGAGGTTTAGAGTGCATTCTAATGATGAACCTGTTGCTCGATTTTCTGCATTCTTTCTAACCTTACTAATTCCTTTGCAGTGTTAGTACACTATAACTTCACTCACAGTCAAGATTTCAAGTAAAGGTTTACTTTCCTTCCCAAACTGAGCTGCCAGCAGTAGACCTGATTGTTTCTATGTTGCAATGACAGTGTCCTTTGTCATTACTTTTACATTAAGGGCCTGCCATCAGATTTGTTTATGTGAAGGTAGAGCTTTGTTAACTGGAAAGATTTCTAAAAGGAAGGGCTTCCATAGTCTGTTGTGCTTCTTTGTTTCTATTTTTGCATTTTTAAACAACTTTTTCAAATATTTCATGAAAATCAACCATAAAACACTTATCAGCTGCAGTTTAGAGTCTGACTCTGTTATTTTATTTTTTATTTTTTATTTTTTTGTGGTACCAGGGATTGAACCCAGGGGCATTCTACCTCCGAGCTATACCCCCGGCCCTATTTTTTATCCTTTATTTTGAAACCGGGTCTCACAAAGTTGCGGAGGGCCTTCACTAAGTAGCTGAGGCTGGCCACGAACCCGGATCCTCTGGTCTCCGCCTCCCAAGTATTGGGATTACAAGTGTGCGCCACCATATGCTCATGACTCTGATGCTCTTCAGCCAGCCACATCTATTCCTTTAGACATTACTCAGTTCTTAAGATTGCAGCCCATTTCTTCCTCTATTTATACGTTTATCTTACTGGAAAGTGGAGTTAGATTTTTGAGTGAATTTAAAGTCTGTATGTATAAACCAGAAACATAATTTCCTGTGGTTCAAGTCAGGATCAAAAAAGAAGCATAAATCTTTCATTCATTGATGTAAGATGAGCCTCCTCTGAAATTAAAAACAAGCCATAAGTATAACCTTCTTAAAAATGTGGTGTTTTGCCTGAAAAAAAATAGCTCCAGAGTTCTTTCCCTAAATTTTATAATTTTATGCCAATTTTTCACTCATCACTCCCCCTAGAAGTTTTAAATTATTAAAATTTCTACATTAAGGAAATCTTTCTTTTTTAAGCCAGCATTGCAGAGATAAAGTTAAAATTCCATACACATAACTGCTTAAAACTAAAACAAGTTACAGGAGATCTTAGTATATCTATTTCTAATATCACCTCAAAATTTTTCTTCTCCTTTTTCCTCAACAAAACAGAGATCATCTTCCCTTCACACAATTTTATTTAGATCTAGATGTATTCATATAATAAGGTATGAAAAATATTACTCCTGTTTCGAATGTTCTATGATGCCACTTGGGTCTTAGATACTGTTTTTGTTCGTTTTCATTTTCACCAAAATATGGAAGACATAGTCAAATCCTTTTAAAGCAATGTCCCAGATACAAAAGATCACCTCATTATTCATTAGTCAGTAATCTCTCTCTCTCTCTCTCTCTCTCTCTCTCTCTCTCTCTCTCTCACACACACACACACACACACACACACACTTATTGTAGGGCTAATGAAATCCCTTGTAGGCAAAAGGTGGGATGCAAACATATAATTTACCGTAAGGAAAAAAATCATGATAGAAACTTTGGTGTATGGCTTTGGTTTTCACTGATGGCAAGTTTTGCTTGACTTCAGAAACAGTGATTTTAATGAAACATTAACCAGTATGGCTGCTAAAATATTTAAACATCGAAATCCCTGAGAGGCAGTAAGAACTGTCAATAAAATTGGAACTGGCTATGTGATGTATTTTAATTTACATATGCTTTTAAGAGTACTAAGATAATGTGGATTGATTTCCCTCCTGATGAATTTCACTCCATTTATATAGGAGATTTAAATGCACACCGACTCCACACTTAACATGGCAGGGATCTCCTTGAAAATGAATTTTGACATTGTCACAAGTGATTTTATTGCCTTATTTTTACATTTTTCACGTTTTGTGTAGTTGAGATCATTTTCTCCCTGAGAATACATCTGAAATAAAATTCACTTTCACAACTCACCAAAAATTCATTAGATAAAATATGTCCAAATGTCACTGTGATCTCATTGATTGAAACAAAGAAGAAAATGCCAACTGAAATCCTCTTTGGAAGTGTACAAAGGACAAGGAAGAATCAAATGATATCTACTAGTAGTATTTCCTTTCTTCTCGCTCCTGAGGACCAGCTCTGGCGGAAGCTACTTGCTGCTTCTCCGACACACAACTTCCTTCCTCATGGACATCCCATCTAGTTTTCAAAACTTGATTCATAAAGAACAAAGCTTTCCTAGATACTGCCCATCCTTGGACATCAGAATTGATCATTTCCTTTATATACTTTCATAGAATGATGTTTTTTTTAATGAATGGTGCGTTCTCCTGTCTGATCTACTGCACCTTACACCCCTCGTTTGCATGAAATGTAGTACAGATCTTTGCTGAACACATAATGTCTGTTAAAATGACATGAAATATAAAACGATAATGCTAACATGATGAAATATGTATTTACTGCAAGTTCTCTTTCCCAACTAAAGAGTTACAAATTGAAAATGAATACACAAACCACAGCATGTATTTTCTGAACATAAGAATAATCTTGTTGCTTAAGTTTTGACAAGCCACACAATCTTTATCAACATGATATATCGTTGTTTATTATTGTCAAAATAATTTTTCATTCTACATTTTCTGAGCCATAAATCCTTATCTACTTATGCCATTTCAAACATAGTCTGAACTGATCCCCATCTCTAATGGTATCAAGCGCGGTTTGACATAATTTACACAGTTTTCTGACAATATTTTCTAAGTGTCAATTGTTATTCAAACCCTCTTCCTAAATACTGTCTTACATCTCTTGGAAGTAAGAAATAATCTCTAATAATATCGTATTTTCCTGAAATATAAAGGTGTATGTACACCCTTAATCCTTTAAATCTCTAATTACATATGATTATAAAGATCATCTCAAGAAATTTCTCAGATTTTATGTGTATAGATAGCTTACTAATTAAAATACCCAACTTCTGATGAATAGTCAACAGATCTATGCCATCAAAACAGCTCTTCATATAAACCAAGGATCCTGCATCCTCACAATGATACAAAGACTACCACAGCCACGGTGTATTTAACAACTTTTTTCACCAATGTTTTACTTTGCTTCATTTATTTTATTTTTTATATATTTTTATTTTATTTTATTTTATTTTATTGGTACTAGGGTTTGACCCCAGGGCATTCTACCTCTGAGCTGCACCCCATCCTTTTTTATTTTTTTTTAATTTTGAAACAGGGTCTCACTAAGTTGCTGAGGGTCTTGCTAAATTGCTGAGGCTATCCTAGAACCTGCAATCCTCCTGTCTCAGCCTCCTAAATACTGGGATTACAGGAGCACCACTGTGCCCTGCAATGTTCTACTTTAGACATTATTTTGTTTTGTGTGGCACTGCGGATTGAACCCAGGGGCATTCTACCTCCAAGCTACACCCGAGCCCTATTTTTTATTTTTATTTTTAAACAGGGTCTTGCTAGGTTGATGAGAGTCTCACTACTTGCTGAGACTGTCCTCAAACCTGCAATCCTTCTGTCTCAGCCTCCCAAGTACTAGGATTACAGGCATGTGCCACCATGCCTGGCTTAGACATTAATTTTTTGAAAGTGAACACTAAGGCAATATTCTAAAAGTAATATCATTTTCTTTTAATAGACTTTATTTTTTAGAACAGTTTAAGATTCATAGAAAAAAGTAGTAGATATTACAGAGTTCCTATATAATCTTCCCCCCAACACACACACACACACACACACACACACACACACATGCACACACACACAAGTTTCCCCTATTATTAACACTTGACACTTGGTAATAGTATGATACATTTCTTAAGAATGATGAATGAACACTTATTTGTTATTATTAACTAAGATCATAGTTGACTCAGATATCCTTAGTTTTTGCCTAATGTCCTTTTTCTGTTCGTGATGTCAACCAGAAAACCACATTACACTTAGTTATATTTCCTTAGGTTCCTCTCGACTATGACAGTTTTTCTGACTTTCCTTGTTTTTGAGAATCTGGTCAATTTTGAGGAGTGCAACTCAGGTATATTGTAGGAGCTCCTCCATTGAAAAATATTTTGGTCCTGGGAATTGATCCCAGAGGTGTTCTACCACTGAGCTACATCCCAGCCCTTATATTTTTTACTATGATACAGTATCGCCAAGTTGCCTTGGCTGGCCTCAAACTGGCAATCCTCCTGTCTCAGCTCCCAAGTCTGGGGGTTACAGGCATGGTCGAACCACCATGCCCAGTGCTCCTTCATTGAAACTTGTCTGATTTTTTAATTATTAGACAGGGGTGATGGGTTTTAGCAGGCAAACTACAGAGGCAAAGCACCATTTTCAAAACATCATATCAAGTGTACAGTGTTGTCAGGTTTCTCCACTATAACATTACTCACCCCTTACTATACTGAACTCTTTGGAAGAAGTCGCAGTACACAACCCACACTTTAAGGGTGGGAAGTTACGCTCCTTCTCTTTGAGGATGGAGTATCTATGTAATTCATTTCAAGCAAATGAAACATTTAATAAATACTTTTCAAGATACGTATTCCCAATACAAGAAAACAAGAATTTATTTTCAATTTAATTCTGCAAGTTGATTTACTCATACTACTTACTACATTTTAATGGAGCCTTCATTTCTGTAAAGCAGTTGAGTAAATGAAAACATCTGCATTATTTTTCTTCATCCAAAAGCACTTTGACAAAATAGTCAATATTCCAACAAATCTCTGATAAGTAGAATTTTGTAACAAACACGGTGCTATTATAAGTGAAGCAAAACTAAGATATAGAGAACTTGTTTTCTTCATGAAATATATTCGACATGCCTCATGCTCTGTAACTATTCTCAGGCATTTCCCAACATTCTTCTGGATTACTGAACTGTATCTTAAATCTTATTATAAGAAAAAGTCTTTTATGATTATAATCCCTATATTGAACTTAAAATCTCTCTCTCATCCCCTAAAACACAAATGGGGTTTCTCTCTCTAAGAAAAAGAGTAAAGCAGGTTTATAGGAACAGGGCATATGCCCTCCTTTACTACCGTCCATGAATAAGTTTTAAAACCCACTCTTCATTGAAATCTGTTTATTATGCACAAAATAAAACACTGGCAACAGAAACAAAACAGTATGCTTTGATTTGTTTGTATTACACACAAATTCACTTCTCTGTAAATATTTCCAATGTGTAATTTTGTTATTATTTTTAAAATTTTATGAAATAGGCAGTTTTTGATCGCTTTTTAAAAAGAAAATAGATTTAAATCATATTTAGCATGTGTCTTATTTTGCACATACTGATAGAAACAGCATCTATTATAGGATGAGTAGAAGTTCTATGCCAGCATCCTGTCTTGCTCCATTGTGTGCTGCTATAACAGCATAGCAGACTGGGCAATTTGTTAGAAACAGAACTTTATTTCTAACAGTTGTGGAGGCTGGGAAGTCCAGCATCAATTCACCAGCACTTTGCCTGGCTAGGGCCTTCTTACTGCCTCTGTGCATGGAAGGAGTTAGAAGAGTCATGTGCAAGCTAGGGAGTAGTGGGGATACAAAAGGGACTCCGTACAATGGTGGAGAAGCCTCAGTGGAGCCAGGGAAGTGGTCTAAGGGAAGGGGAAGGGGAAGAGTGAGGTTCATCAATGGAATTACAACCATTGACCATATGTACATATGAAAATATACCAACCTCAATCTCAGTACTCTGTACTGGGGGGAGGGGGGAGGTATGGGGTGGACACGAAAAGCTGTGTGCATGTATGTTACTGTGAAATTGATGTCCATTGTGATGTAAGACTATAATGCAGCAATAAAAGCACATAAAAAAGAAGAGTCGTATAAAATAAGTTACATAAACACTGAAACTTCTATAAGTGTCTTCATGTCATTAATGAAGAAGGTGCCCTCAAGGCCTAGTTACTTCTTTTTTTTTTTGCGGTATTGGGGATTGAACCCAGGGGCATTCTACCTCTGAGCTACACCCCCAGCCCCATTTTTTATTCTTTATGTTGAAACAGGGTCTCACTGTGTTGCCGAGGGCCTCACTCAGTAGCTGAGGCTGGCTATGAACCTGCGATCCTCCTGTCTCAGTCTCCCAAGTACTGGGATTACAAGCGTGCACCACGATGCCCGACCCCTAGTTACTTCTTAAAGGCCCCATCTCTTAATACCAACATACCAACAACACCTGAGTTTTGGAGGGGACAAATTTAATCCATTGTAAATCCAAAGCTACACTTACTACTAATAAACTACTCAATATGAGAGCGTAAATTCAAAGGCAAGGTCATATAACTGTATAGAAAAACAAGATAAAAAAGAAGTATTTCCTAAAATAAATACATATAAGACATATGATATAAAATATTTCTCCTAAGAGGACACATATTTTGGCTGCTAGTTTGCTTCACCATTATGAAGGAGCTTACCTTAGGACTTATTTTGATATTTTTATTTACATATTATTTGCTCAATTTTTAGTATAACAAAAATAAATATGAGCCGGGTACAGTGGTACATGCCAGTAATCCCAGTACTTGGGAGGCTGAGACAGGAGGATCGCAGGTGGGAGGCCAGCCTCAGCAACTTAGTGAGACCCTCAACAACTTAGTAAGACCCCATTTCCAAAATTGAAAAGTAAAATAGGGCTAAGGGTATAGCTTGGAGGTAGAATATTCCTGGATTCAATCCCCAGTTCAACCAACTAACTAACTAACTAACTAAATAAATAAATAAATAATATGACCAGCATGAAGTTCCATGCCTATAATCCTAGTACTTGGGAGGCTGAGACAGGAGAATCACAGATTCTAGGCCAGCATTCAGTAAATTAGTGAGACAGTTTCAAAATGAAAAGTAAACTAGGAGTATGCATGTAGTTCAGAAGTAGAATGCCCCTGGGTTCAATCCCCAGTACCACAAAATAAAGGGGCAGGGGTGTAGCTCAGTGTTAGAACGCCCCTGGGCTCAATCCCTAGTACCATAATCAATCAATAAATAAGTAAATAGTTATTTATCTATACAATTTGGTTACTTACTAAATGTACTAAAATATGTGTTTTTGATGTTCTTAGAGACAGAGAGGTGTTGGAGAAAGATGGTAATATAGATGGAAGAAATTGAAAAGGGAAAATTCTGCTTTAAAATTCTGCCTAATGTAATAATTTTATATTTTGCATAATAGGCTAAAGCTTGTATTTTTAGCAAATATATTTATTTCCTGAGGAGTTATTGAAAATATAAAAGTAGAAAAGGAAAATTAAAGTTACATTAGCACATGCATGTATAACCTTTGTTTGATTTAGAACCTATGGGCATCCTAGCTGTGAAATGTGTTAAGCACCACTAGACATACTAAAAGATCTGGCTAATATAACAAAACCACAGGTGTGCCACTTACAGAAATGAGTTTGTGTTCCTGATGGCTATAATAAGAGCCATGTTAAAAAATGGGACTGATTAACATTACATTCTAATCATTAGGAATATAGTTTACTTTGTTCTAGAATAACAAGAATTTCATCATGCACTTAAGTTCAAAATTAGCACATACACACACACAAACACACATACACAAATATATGTCTGAATATGAGTAAAATCAAATTTAAAATACACTTGAAATTTCAGATCTGCATTCAATCGTGTGTTTATTCTCTTAAGATCATAGAGTTGCTTGAAATTTTATTTAACTTGTAGTCTTTCCACTGATTATTTGATGATGTTTAAAAAATTAGTCACTTTAGCTTTGGACCGTAACTGTTAAAGCCAACCACAAATACTTTAAAGGGTGCCATAGAAGGGACTTATCATATATTATTTATGATCATAATCACTTAACAAAACTTTAACTTATACATTAATTTATATTAATTTTATTAGAACCTATCCGAAAGATTAATTCAAATCCTTCCATTTTATGTTTTATGATTTGCCACTTTGATGATACTAAATAAGTCATTTCATTCATGGATTTTAATTTCCTCATGTATAGACTGTTTTGAATTAGAATATATTTGCTGGGCATGATGGTGCACATCTATATCCCCAGTACTTTGGAGTCTGAGACAGGAGGATCACAGGTTCAAGACCAGTCACAGCAATTTAGCAACTCTCTCAGCAACTTAGCAAAACCCTGTTTCAAAATTAAAAATAAAAAGGGCTGGAGTGTACCCCAAAGATACAATGTCCCTGGTTTCAACCTCCAGGTCCAAAAATAAAAATTAAAAAGAATATAGTTAAGTTCTCTTCCTTTTCTAAAGCAATAGGATTCTTAGCATATTTCAATAATTTCTATCCTAATTTATCAATATTATCTGCAGGAAGAATTCTCAAAAAGCTAAATGATTGAACTGGGAAAATAATTCATATTAGTTTCTGCTAGAGTAAAAAATATGAACACAGATTGGGGTATAAGACATACAAGTATGATCTTAACATTTACAAACTCCCTACTGTCTGGTAAAAAACAAACAAACAAACAAAGACAAGTTGAGAATTGCTTAGTTTTAAGGGATTCCCACTTGGAGATTATTTTTGTTCCTATGGATACTTTACATTCTCATCCTATGAAAACACATATTAAAATATTTTTAAGAATTATCTAAAAACTATTAACATTTTTAATGAGAAGATTTTTCAGAACAGCTTGAAAGCAATTCTGGTAAAAATAGAAGTGCAGTGTTGTCATGGCTTGAATCTGGAATGCCCAAAACTCCTGTGTTGAAGGCTTGGTCTCCACCACAGCCATGTTTAGAGGTGAGGATTTCTGGAAGTGATTGGATCATGAGGGCTCCAACTTCATCGATTTGGATTATACCATTGATAGATTCATAGCTAGATGGGACTACTGGCAAGTGGTAGAAATTGCAGCAGGTGGCACTTAGATAGATGGAGTGAGTCCTTGGGGTATGCCCATGGGAATTGTATCTTTTCCTTGGCCCCTTCTTCTCTCTTTGCTGCCTGGCTGTCCTAAGGTGAGCAACATTCCTCTGCCATGGCCTTCTGCCATGATGCCTGCCTCATCTTATGCCCAGAAAGCAATGGAGTCAGTTGACCAAGGACTGAAACCTTCAAAACGATGAATCAAAATGCATCTCTCCTCCTTTAAGTTGTTTTTCTCAGGTATTTTGGCACAATGATGGAAAGATGACTAAATAGAAAAACTTTTAGAAAAACATACTGCTGCCAGGTGTGGTGGCACACACCTGTAATCTCAGTATTTGGGAGGCTGAAACAGGAGTATTGCAGGTTAGAGGACAGCCTCAGCAAGTAATGAGATTTTCATCCACCTAGTGAGACCCTGTTTCAAAATAAAAAAAAAAATAGGGCTGGGGTGTGGTGGTGCACACTTGTAATCCCAGTACTTGGGAGGCTGAGACAGGAGGATCGCAGATTCACGGACGGCCTCAGCAAATTAGTGAGATCCTGCTTCCAAATAAAAAATAAAATAGGGCTAGAGGTGTAGCTGAGAGGTAGAATGCCCCTGAGTTCAATCTCCAGTAACCCCCACACACACACACAAACACACACACACAAACACA
>PVJS01012208.1:0-44314 GCA_004027185.1 Glis glis | reverse complement strand
AGCACAAAATGTAGAGTTTCTAGCAAGCCTTATTATAAAGTTTGTGTCTCTAGCTCGGACCCTTTTGCCACCATTCACCTTGAAGGTAAGCACCTGTGTAACTTAGAGGAGGGTCAGTCACAGGCTGATAGTCACAGGCTTGCTTGCTTGTTTTCCTCAAAGGGGAAACCAGAGCCTCCTACCTATCCAGTAGGCAGGCTTCCCAGAAGCCATAATTGTTGATACAACAAGGAATTGTTTATATTCCTCTTTGTTCTGAGCACTAGCTAATAATTTACAGATTGGCCGGTAGTACTCATTATCTGGTTTAACTCTCTTTTCCTATAAATTATTTCTATGCTGGGAACAACAGTTTTCCTGCATTTCGCCTGTATTTGAGTCATTCTGCGTAAATTGAGTTTTTGGCATAAGTCCTACAATTCCCATCACCAATCCCACAATTATTAACATTAATAGTAAAGTCACCAATAGGCTAGGCCGCCATTAGAGGATGTCAGCTCTGCGACAAGCCTCCTTCTGCTGTGACTCTGTCAACCAGCCGAAGAAACTTTGGCTTCGCCTTTTGGTCCCGACATCTTCCACATTTATTAACATTAACAATAAGGCCACCAACAGGCTTGCCGCCACCAGAGGATGTCAGCTCTGTGACAAACCTCCTTCTGCTGTGACTTGTCAAACAGCAGAAGAAACTTTGGCTTCGCCTTGGGCCCCGGCAGGAACCAAAATAACAAAATAAAATTTGGAAACATCTTATATTTGAAGATTTATAGTTTATGAAATTACTTTGTGTATCTTAAGTCTCAACAGAGAAAATTCTATGTATTGGTAAGGATGTGTAGCAACCAGATGTCTCATATTAATGTTGTGGGAGGTCAACTGGATCAACTATTTGGAGCAATTGTTTGGCAGTATCTACTAAAGCCAAATGAATATACAAGTATGACTGAGCATTCCCACTCCTATTATACAAACAACAGAAATGTGTACATTTGTTCTCTAATTCAAAAAGCTGGAAGGGAAAACTATCCAAATGCCCATCAACAGAAAAACTGATAAACCAACGGTGATATTTTTCATAAAATTGAATATTATATAGTAAGGAAAAGGAGCAATCTATAACGACACACAATACTGTAGATGAATCTCACAGATTTAATGTTGAGTGAAAGAAATCAGGTATAAAAGAGTACTTGTGTGCTATGTAGCATTCGTTTTTGTGGATGTCATAATTAGGATTCTTAATTGTGACGAACTCTAAGAAAAAAAGAGACTTAATGATTTGTGAAACTGAGGTGGACATAGGTAGAAGAGATGTTAGGTGTGACTGGATTCAGGGTTCAAAGGACGGTCCAGGAATGTGCCCGCCGAGTCTCTGTCTCTTGCCAGGCTTCCTCCGGGTGGCTGACAATGCCCGGATTACAATTTTGCAGTTCTAGACAAACATGCATACAAGCTATGACTGAGACAGTCTTCCCAAATAATGCTAATGGAAAGGACTTGTTATTGCTCATCTCTATGCCAATCACAGTGGGCTGTGGATATGGGACAGTTTGATTGGTCACCCTGAGTCATGTGCCCGCCCCAATTTTAGGAAGGGTAAAGGAAGTGGTAGGGAAGAAATGGCCCACCAGTACCTTTTATAAATTAAACCCTGGACTTTAAATTGTTTCTGTATTTTGGCTGTGATTGATAACACTTTAACACATCTTCAAGGACATACTACTTGTTCCTATAGGATTCTTTCCTTATGAAAAATTCCTTGGGGTGACATTCCTGGATCCAAGAGTATTCCACATTCTTGTGGTTCTTGCTAATGTTGACCTTACTGTTTTCCAAAAGGACTGTGCCAAAGAAATCACTCATAGAAAATGAGGCCTTATTAAAATTTTAAAGTCTTATTTATTTATTTATTTATTTATCGTGGGACTGGGGATTGAACCCAGGAGCATTCTACATCCAAGTTACACCCCCAGCCCTTTTAACTTTTTTGTTTTTAAACAGGATCTCACTAGGTTGCTGAGAGTCTCACTGTTACTGAGGCTGTCCTCAAACCTGCGGTCCTCCTGTCTCAGCCTCCCAAGAACTAGAATTACAGGCATGTGCCTGTAATTCTGAAAATGCCTCTTCCTTTAACTAGAAGCCCTCATTAGTTTATGACCATTTTATTAAATACATAGATGGAATGATGAGTCAATAAAAACAAATGGATGAATTCACATAAAGTTGCTAACTTCCCTCCTCATTTGAGTTACAGTAATTACCAAGAACACATCATTTAAGTCATGAATAACAGGGCATATGGATTGTATTTAGGTTTTAGCATTGGCTAAACTTTCTTCAGGTTAGAGCTGTGCATTTTTCTTCCCCATGACTGAACAACCTTAGAGATCATTTGGTTCCACTCCCTCATCTTACAGACTGTTTCGGTTCTATTGCTTAAGCAGAAATTTCCAATATCTGCTTCCATTTGCTTAATACACATCTTTTTCACAAAGACATATTTGTTTAATTCTCCTTGGCCATGCTGTGGCTATTTAAATAGGGAAAACAGTAGAACTATGTTGGAGTAGTCCAAATTGTTTAGGAATACATTTTGGTCATGCAATCACAAGATTTAAAAATAGTTCGGATTTTCACTGAAAGGTTCATAAAATGCTTTATGAATGAAGGAGTTATTCATCTCTTAAATACATTCATGGTTCTTTGGTTCCATCATAAGCATTAAATTCTGGAATCTCAATTCTATTGTTCAATTTTCGACATATGGTTCAAAGATTTGCATACAACTGGAACCTGTGAGCTGTTTCAAAGCTTCTTTCTGGTGCTTGCCGCATTATTCACAGTATTATATGATGGTTTCCGTTTACTAAAAGTCAAATTGGCAGAAAAGAAGATTAATTAAGAGCTTAATTATCATTTTTTGCTAAATGGCATTTTGTTTAACTCACGCTTTATCATTTTGTCACCAGCGTTAAAACATACAAATATTGGCTGATCTTGTTCTCATGGTAAGAAATAAAAGGCTTATGGAATTCAAATGGCTTCTGAATGATATCCAAATACTGGTACTATTTATTGAGTCACCAATGACCTCAAATCAAGGTAAGGAAATAATTACATAAAGAAACAATCATGCAGGGCGTGGTGGCGCACGCTTGTAATCCCAGTACTTTGGGAGGTGGAGACTGGAGGATCCAGGTTCGCAGCCAGACTCAGCTCTCTCTCTCTCTCTGTCTCTCTTCCTGTCTCTCTCTCTACCTAGTGAGGCCCTCCACAACTTCGTGAGACCCGGTTTCAAAATAAAGCATAAAAAAAAAAAAGGGCCGGGGGTGTAGCGCGGAGGTAGAACGCCCTGGGTTCAATTCCCGGCACTGCAAAAAAAAAAAGAAAGAAAGAAACAATCATGTTTGAACAAGATACAGAAAACTCATAAACAAACCAATTATCCTTCCTATGACATCGGAAACATTCTTCAGAAGTAAATAAAGCAAGTGGCACTACCATTTCTGTCACCATTGTGATTAAAGTATGATATTGAAGGTCATTTCTTCCCATTCAAATTTGATCATTTAACTATTGTGACAACACTTAATTTAGACAGAGCCAGAGATAACATGGCTGACAGGCTTCACTGTTGAACAGACAAGGATTTGAGTCTTTTTTTTTTTTTTTTTTGCGGTACCGGGGATTGAACCCAGGGGCGTTCTACCTCCGCGCTACGCCCCAGCCCTATTTTTTATACTTTATTTTGAGACCAGGTCTCACGAAGTTGTGGAGGGCCTCACTAAGGAGAGAGAGAGAGAGAGAGAGAGAGAGAGAGAGAGAAAGGGAGAGAAAGAGAGAGAGCGCGTGCGTGCGCGTGTGTGCTAGCTGAGGCTGGCCGGATCCTCCGGTCTCCGCCTCCCAACGTAGGGTGCGCCACCACGCCCGGCGCCCCCCATTGTTGATCCTGGCTCTCCTTTGATCCCTCATCTGATTTTTTTTTTTTTTTTTGCAGTACTGGGGATTGAACGCAGGGGCGTTCTACCTCTGCGCTACGCCCCCGGCCCTATTTTTTATACTTTATTTTGAAACCGGGTCTCACAAAGTTGCGGAGGGCCTCACTAAGGAGAGAGAGAGAAAGAGAGACAGGGAGAGAGAGAATGAGAGAGCTGAGGCTGGCCGCGAACCCGGATCCTCCGGTCTCTGCCTCCCAAAGTACTGGGATTACAACTGTGCGCCACCACGCCCAGCCCCTCATCTGATTTTTATTGAACATTATCTATGTGGCAGGCATCACCTGAGGAGTGGAGATAGAAAGCTACAGAAATGAATCCGACATGATATTTTCCCTCAAGAAAGTTAAATTTAGTGGCAAGAGATGGGCAACAGAAAACTGTCTATAAGAGGATGACTGATACCTACAAAATGAGAGTGCTGTGAAGATTAAGAATCAAGTAAGATAACATATATAGAATACTTGACACTCCCTAGCTGGCACTAGACATGAAACACATTTAATTTTTCCTCATTCAATATTCATTCAATATTCATTCGTTCAGTATTTTTTTTTCAGCACTAAATAAGTTCATGGTACTGTTCTGGGTATTGAACAAGAGTCAGAATACTGAAAGTCATAGACCAGCCCTCAAGAGTTAGGATAGAGCCCGGTGTGGTGGCACACACTTGTAATCCCAGTACTTGGGAGGCTGAGACAGGAGGATCGCAGGTTTGCAGCCAGCCTCAGCTTCTTAGTGAGGCCCTCCACAACTTAGTGAGACCCTGTTTCAAAATAAAGAATAAAAAATAGGGCTGGGGGTGTAGCTCAGAGGTAGAATGCCCCTGGGTTCCATCCCCAGTACAGAAAAAATAAAAAGAGGATGGAAAAGTTGGAGGAAGAAAAGTGGAAGTGGGTGTTTTAAGAGAACAGATATCTCCAGCCTAAGGCAGTGTGGGATAGATGTCAATGATCCCCTACAAATTAAATCCCACGTAAGTGGAACAGGGAGACAATAAGAACTGGATAAGAGGATTGCAGTAGTGGAGGCCTTAATGAAATTGGCAGTCTTGAGTGTGTAGTTTACCATTCAGAACATGAATTTCTCTAGTAAGGCTCACTCAACTTTCAGGGGGAAGAAAGCAAACTCAACTTTCAGGGGGAAGAAAGCAAACTCTTACTACAAGAGTAAGAGACAGCAACATTTAAAATGCCAGACTCCTGAGTCCCAGTGGGTGAAACTTTCAGGAGAGGCCAGAGAAATCAGAAGTAGGTGATGGGCTGTGGAGATAGGGAGAGTCAGTACAGGAAAAAATGCTCAGCATCACTAATCACCAGGGAAATGCAAATCAAAACCACTACAGGATGTCACTTCACCCAAGAACAATGGCTGTCAACAGAAAGGTCAACCATAACAAGCACTGTCAAGGACACAGAGAAAAGAAAACCCTGGCCCAATGTTGGCAGGAATGTAAATTAGTACAGCCATTGTAGAAAATGGTAAGGAAGTTCCTCAAAAAATTAAAAATAGAACCACCATATGATCCAGCAATCATACCTGTGGGTGTATATTCAAAGGGAATGAAATGAGTATGTCAAAGAGAATCTGCACTTCAATTAGTTCATTGCAGCACTATTCACAACAGCCAAGAAATGAGAACAACCTAAGTGTCCATCAAGTGATGAATGGATAAAGGAAATGTAGTATATATATATATATATATATATATATATATATATATATATATGGTGAAATACTATTCAGCTATAGAAAAGAATGAAATCCTGTCATTTGCAACAAAATGGATGGAACTAGAGTCACCATATTAAGTGAAACAAGTAAGGCACAGAAAGACAAGTACGGCATGATCTAATTCATATGTGGGGTCTAAAAGTTGATGTCTTAGAAGTTAGAGTAAAATGGTGGTTAGAGGCTGGGGGTGGGGCCACGTTGATCAATGCATACTAAGTTTCTGTTAGATAGGAGCAAGAAGCTCTGGTGTGCTATTGCATAACAGGTGGACTATAGATAACAGTAATATAGTGTACATTTCAAAAAGCCAGAAGACAGGATTTTGAAAGTTTTCACAACATAGATATTAGAAATATTTGGGGACATAAATATGTTTAATCTGATTTAAACATTACACAATGTATAATTGATAGAATATTACACAGCAGCCCCCCACCCCCTTGGTACTGGGGATTGAACCCAGGGGTGTTCTATCTCTGAGCTACACCCCAGTCCTATTTTAGTTTTTATTTTGAAACAGGGTCTCACTAAGTTGCTGAGGGTCTCATTAAGTTGCTGAGCCTGATGACCTTAAACCTGAGCTCCTCCTGTCAGCCTCCCAAGTACTGTGATTACAGGTGTGTACCACCACATCTGGCTCACAGTAGCACAACTTTTATGTCTTTTGTATCAGTTAAAAAATTAAAATAGCCAAGCATGGTAGCACATGCCTGTAATACCAGTTATATATATTTTTAATATATATATTAAAAATAGGAAGAGATAGAAGAATAGGGGTAATGGAGGTAGGAATGATCATGTTCAGTGCTTGGAGAGTGGGCAATATCAAAGGGCAGAAGTTTGTAGTCAGAGAAAGAAAACTCATGATCTTACAATATAACCTATCTCAAGCAGCCCCAGGTCTGCCAGTTGTGAGACGTGCCACCAATCAGGTTCCTCTTTTCAAGAAAGGACTTTCTACCCAGCTTCCAGAAGTGTGGTTAGATGACAGCCTCCAGATGTTAGCTCTTTGAAGATCTGCTCTGAGTTAGAGCTAAGGTGGCCCCCTCATGGGACAACCCCAACCAAGGACTGAGCAAGGGGGCTCCTGGGTGGCTGGCTTTGCTGCGATGCTCCCTCTTGGGCTGGCAGAGAAGCACTGTAGTCAGTACAGGAAAAGCCACCTCCCCTGCTCAATCCTGCCTCCCGCCCCTGTCTTCTATAGGTATTACTCTCCCCAAAAGCTGTTAGCACTTCCAGCTCCATCCCACCATCTGCTTCCTGAAGAACCCCCCTTTGGAATGTTAAGTCCTGCCCCACACATTATCTTATTTTATCTTTATAATAATCCAGGTGGCAGAGATAGTGACAGCACCCATTCTTCTCTGTACAACAGAGAAACGGAAGCCCTGAGCCCTTCTGTAACCTCGCAGTGCTTACACAACTCATGTGTGCCAAAGTGGATTAAAGGCTTCTTCCAGGTCTTTTCTGAGCCCAGTTTTCTTTACCTTGGGATGTTAAACAGATTAATGGATGACAACAAAAAGAACTAAAGGAAGCCACAACTGGGTATCTGCCTGGCCGTGTAGAATTGGCATGAGGATGAGAAATAAAAATGTCATGGAAGAGAAAAGCAATCACATACTCAAGGTGTTCTACTTTTATTAAAGAAGAGAATTATAAATTATTTTTAAGAATTATAAAATTATTCTTATTATAAAATTTTTAAGAATTCTTAAAATTATTTTTAAGAATTCTTAAAATTATTTTTAAGAATTCTGAAAATTATTTCTAAGAATTATAAATTATTTTAAAATTCCTCTCATGTAGATGGAGAGCAATCTGTATTTTTTGTTTGTTTGGTACTGTGTATTGAACCCAGGAGCATTCTACCTCTGAACTACACATCTAGCCATTTTTATTTTGAAACAGGGTTTCGCTATGTTGCTGAGGATCATGCTCAGTTGCTGAGGCTGGTCTTGAATCTACGATCCTGTCTCAGCCTCCCAAATACTGGGATTACAGGTGTGCGCCAACACACCCAGCTAGGACCATTGAAATAACTGTTAAGAAGAGGCTTTCGGGTGTTCCTTTGCCATCAGTGGATCAGACCAGAGTATTTGTTCTTTCCACATCCAAGGGAAATACTGCAGTCCTCTTTTGAAATCACACAAGCTATTTTACCATCAACAAGGCAGTTTACAAATAATTTTTTTCTTTGTTAAAACCTGCTGATCACTTATCAGTCTTTCCTTTTTCTTGTTCTTTTGAATTAATAATTCACAAAATAATATTGTGGTCCCTAAATAACCTTAAAAATACAGAAAAACAAACAGATAACAATGAAAATCACCCCAAATGTCACTGCCGTTAGTATTTTGGCTTTAGCTATTTCTCGTCTTTTACCTGTGTCTATACATATGCACATTCAAGCCCTTACCCTAATCCTAACACCACATCACACCCCACCCTTACGTCTGGATGTTGTGACCACACATCATCCCAAGAAACTCATGCTCCTGAAGTCAATATTCACCTCTTATTCCCAAAATGAATTATTAATATGAAACTTCTTCTTTCTCTTCTTAGATTTCACAGAGTTAGACCCCAAAAAATCTGTTCTGGGTTTATTTTTGTTGCTAAATCCTTAGCTTCTGGTCCTGTGGTCCTTGATAGAAAGAAAAATAACCTGACAGGTGACTTGGATGACTTTCATCAATGAAGAAAGTGTCTCTTTTGGGACAGTATCTGACCATGGAGGCTTCCAACTCTTTCACCTTTGAGCCGAGTTCTGAAGCCAGATTGAGCCAGATTGGATTCCTGAAGTAAACCTGGGCCTAGAAAGAACTTCAGCCATCAGGGACAAACTAGCTTTAGAGAGCAAGGCTTTGAGCAAGAATGATGTCTGGCTGACCCCACCTAGTGGCCGATAACTCATCGCAAGAAAGAAGCCCATTTGCTTGAAGTTCAGTGTGGAGACAACAGAGTTCTCTCTCTCTCTAAATTTTTTTTTTCCATACCGAGGATTGAACCCAGGGCCGTTCTACCTCCACGCTACACCCCCGGCCCTATATTTTTATACTTTATTTTGAAACCGGGTCTCACGAAGTTGCGGAGGGCCTCACTAGGTAGAGAGAGAGAGAGAGAGAGAGAGAGAGAGAGCTGAGGCTGGCCACGAACCCGGATCCTCTGGTCTCTGCCTCCCAAAGTACTGGGATTACAAGCATGCGCCACCACGCCCGGCTTCTCTCTCTCTAAATTTACTCATGCTAATATCCACAATATATTTCACTTCAAACTCCAAATACTGAACCTGATGAAGTATCCCTAAGTGGGTGTAATTATAATCTGAAAGAAGTACACACAAAGTGCATTCATCATTACCACTATGTTTTTAGCCTTTTGGATACTCTAGTGTCTTCACTGTACTTTTTTCTTCAGCTTAACAGTTGGATATTTTACTTCTAGAAGAAGGTAAATTTTATGTTTCCTAATTTTGCAATTACAGTTTCACTCTATTATGATCTTAAAATGTTTGCAACATTAGTACTTATAATACAATAGCAGCATGCTTGAGAAGTCTAAAAAAATATGGAACAATGAGGTTTAAAAATAAATTTATCTTATGATTCCAATATAAAAAAATTTACTCATGCGGTGTCATGCGAAGGAGAGAGCTTACTTAGTACTTGCTAAGAAAATACTGCATGCCTCTGCCACACAAAAGCATTACAGAGATAGCTAAGCCACAGAAATAATTTTCTGTCCAACATTTTTCAATTTGAGATAATAGAAAGGAGAGGAATACGAAACCAGAAGTATATAATTAACAAAAGTAGTTAGTAAAATACAACAGGGGTTCACAGGTTCAAAACTCTTCATCATAAAAGGAGTCTCAAGCAGTCTTCCTCAAACTGTAGTGCTCCCTAAGTTGTCCCGGGCAGGTCTCTGGGTCTTTTAAGGGACAGGAGGAGCCTTAGCAGCAAACTTGCTCCACCCGCTCCCCACTGGAGTAACGTGAGTGCCACCTAGTGTCTTCTGTTGAAGCTGCACGGGGCCTGGGATGGACCATCTAGCTCAATTTACCTCATCACAGGAAACCAGGACCCTGAGAGCAGGGGCGGTTTAAACAGGGCCACACGTCTGTCTGGTTCATGACTAAACAAGGACTAGGGGCCAGGTGTCCCACTTCAGTCTCCTCAACTGGTGATAACCTCTAGACTTGGGAATCAGGACTCCTGACAGCTGGACTGTACCAGAAATAAAGTCTAAATCTCCCCAGGCCTCAGGTTCCCCATGCATTAAACTCCTGAAATAATATTTGCTTGTTCTGAAAATCTTTGAGACGCATGAATGACAGAGGATGGAATCTGCTTAGGTCCCCAAGGCATTCTGTCTGCTCCTCTCTGTGAACAACTGTTCCTAAGCCAGCTGCGCAAGTAATCAAATTAAATCCCACAACCAGGTGCTGTGGTCCAAAGTCATTACCCTTAATTCAGGGCTCTGCCTCAGCTGTGGACTGTTTTAGGCTCTCTGCCTTCAGCCTCTACTTTCGTGAATGGAGCAGGTCTGAGACCATCTTAGAGACCACTTTTAGGCAACGTTCCAGGAGTTTTCTACCTGTAAGCTAGATCACCAGTCCTTTTTATTTTATTTTGCAGATTATATAAGGCCTCATAGGACATTGAAAAAACTAAGATTAGGCAAAATTTAAGTATTATCATTATATATGAATATAGGCTTTGTCTCTGCTGATAATCACCTAATTTTTTGTACATATGCTGTCCTAGGGATTGAACCCAGGAGTGTTTTACCTCTAAGCTACATCACCAACCCTTTTTTAATTTTATTTTGAGACAGGGTCTTGCTGAGTTGCCCAGGCTGGCCTTAAACTTGCAATTCTGCCTCAGCTTCCCAAGTTGCTGTGATTACAGGCATGCACCACCATGCCCATCTGTGTGTGTGTGTGTGTGTGTGTGTGTGCATGCGTGTGTGTGTGTGTGTTTTACTGGGGGTTGAACCCAGGGGCACTCTACCTCCGAGCTACACTCCCAGCCCTATTTTTAATTTTTTTTCAAATTTTGAAACAGGATCTCGCTAGGTTGCTGAGAGTCTCACTACTTGCTGAGGCTGTCCTTGAACCAGCTAATAATTTTTAAGATAATAATGTTTTCAGTTGGGCTTGGTGGCACATGCCTGTAATCCCAGTTCTTGGGTGGCTAAGCCGGGAAGATTGCCAGGATTGCTGAGGCCAGCCCCAGCAACTTAGCAAGGTTCTCGACAACTTATCGAGACACTGTTTCAAAAAAAAAATTTAAAAATTGGGCTGGAGGCCGGGCATGGTGGCACAGGCTTGTAATCCCAGTACTTTGGGAGGCGGAGACCGGAGGATCCAGGTTCAGGACCAGCCTCAGCGCTCTCTCTCTCTCTCTCTACTTAGTGAGGCCCTCTGCAACTTTGTGAGACCCGGTTTCAAAATAAAGTATAAAAAATAGGGCCAGGGGCGTAGCGTGGAGGTAGAACGCCCCTGCGTTCAATCCCCAGTACCGCAAAAAAAAAAAAAAAAAAAAAAAATTGGGCTGGATATGTAGCTCAGAGGTAGAATGCCCCTGGGTTCAATCACCAGTATAACAAAATAATAATAATAATAATAATAATAATAATAATGTTTTTGTGGCAGGAAGAAATTCTTTTGCTTGAAGCTAAAAATAATGACACAAGATTCTGTCTTTGCCAGTAAGAATTTCATTAAAAAGAATCAGGCCGGGTGCGGTGGTGCACGCTTGTAATCCCAGTACTTGGGAGGCGGAGACCAGAGGATCTGGGTTCGCAGCCAGCCTCAGCTACTTAGTGAGGCCCTCCGCAACTTCATGAGACCGGGTTTCAATAAAGGATAAAAAATAGGTACCGGGGGTGTAGCTCGGAGGTAGAACGCCCCTGGGTTCAATCCCTGGTACCGCAAAAAAAAAAAAAAAAGAATCAGAAACATCCAATTGGGATTTTTGAGCAATTGTACCTACTTGTGATAATTAAATAAGGACTAAAATAATGCCCTCCCTCTTCCTCATTGTATGTTTTCATTAACTTATTTTTATTTAATAGAAACACAACAATCATATCTACTTCTAAAGAGGTGCTTCCTAAATCATGAAAATAGGAAACGACTTGTCTATTTGATTTACTTGAAGTCAGATTTCATATTCATTAATTGCTAAGTGATAGGGTTATCAGGCGGATTAAATGAGTTAATAGAAGAGCTTAGAACAATGTCTGGCATGTAGTAAACACTCTATATGTGTTTTCAATAATAATGTTATATAACATGTATCTATATTATCCACATATTCATTTATTCATATAGCAAATTACAGTTTGGTACCAGGTACTATGCCAGGCATTGGAAATGTAAAGATATATTAACCTGGTCCCAAAAGATATCATGTCTAATGGAGAAAAGTATAAATACATAATAAAAATAAAGTTGATGCACATAATAATTAAGGTATATTTAAGGAGCAGTGGTAGGTACAAAAGGCAGAAATGGATAATTCTGCTTGGGAGAGAAGGTTACATAGAAAATGCTGCCCAATCATATGGCTAGGAGCAGCTAGCTGAGGGAAGCTGGTAGAATGTGGCAGAGCAGAGAATGTAAGCTTCCACAAAGCCATTGTCATGGTGCAGCAGGGTCTATTTAGGGCCTTAAATACAGAATGGCTGAAGTGAAGGTTTTAAGATGGGAAATGAGTTGATGAGCCTGATTACAGAGCATTGGATCAGTGATAAGGAATTTGGACATTCTTTCATAGGGGATGGGAAGTCATTGAAGAATTTTAGGTAGATTTGCATTTTAGAAAATGTGCTGCAAGAGGCACAAATTCAAATACCTCTGAGGACCAAGCAAGTAACAAATGTGTGGATGTTGCAGGAGACAAGTTGACATGCAAGTAACTAAGAACAAGAAGCCTTTGGGATTACATAGCTCAGTGGTAGAGTGCTTGCCTAGCATGCTCCAGGCCCTGGATTTGGTCCCCAGCAATGCAGAACACAGCAAAATAACAAAAAAAGAAAAGCTGCTAAGTAAATTGAGCTTGAGGGATGCATGTTTAAAGCCCTGAAGTACAGGCTGGGTTGACTGTACCTGGAGGAGAGTGGAAGAAGGCAGAAACTAATTAAGGACTCCCTTCCTGTTAAACATAAGGAGGAGCAAAGGCAAGAGGAAAGCTGCAGGGCTGAAGAGGAAGAACCCAACTTGAAAAATATTTATGGAGAACATTATGTTAAGTGAGATTACCCAGTCACAGAAAATAAAG
Source organism: Glis glis (assembly GCA_004027185.1). Taxonomy (NCBI): domain Eukaryota; kingdom Metazoa; phylum Chordata; class Mammalia; order Rodentia; family Gliridae; genus Glis; species Glis glis. The sequence continues at coordinate 31,296 of PVJS01012208.1, read as the reverse complement.
GGTTATAATATTTTCTCTCACATGTAGAAGCTAGGAAGGAATTGGGATACAAGAGAGACTTTAGATAATGAAGGAGAAACCCCAGTGGAGGGAGTGAGGTGGTGTAGGGGACGGTGAATTAATGAAGAAATCACTTCCATTGATATTATGTACATATGTGAGGATACCAATGCCAATCTCAATGTCATGTATGGGGAAGGGGGAATAGGGAGGGAGCTGGGGGAAAGCCCACCAAGTGCTGTGTGCATTATGTCACTATCACTATGAACTACTTTATGATGTTAGACTATAATGCACCAATAAAAGTATAAAAGATAAAAATATTTAGGGAGGCAAAAACTAATAGGCCCTGATGATCTCTGGGAAGGAGAAGGAAAGAAGTTAGAATGATGTTTAAGTTTCTGGTCCCTATGACTAGATATAAGACGAAAACACTTGAACTCTCTGGAAATGGCAGGTAGAGCCTGGGGGTAGGTAGACGTGATGAGTTTGGTGTTGGAAATGTTGCATTCTCTGAGTGTTTATGGGTCATGCAAGTGCAAACAAACACCATCCTGATTTACAGATGCAGAGTGCAAAAGAAAGGCCAGGGTTGGAAATACAGATATAGTGGTTACGAGTTTATAGGCGGGAATTAACAACAGGAAATTAGTTGTTATTGGCTACAAAAAAAGTGAGAGCAAAATTACCAATAAGATTTTTATATAAAATTTTGGATGCTTTTGTGTCTCTGGTCATTTTCATTTTCATGATGTCTTAAGAGTCCTTTAAGAATGTATTATTCTAGCCGGGCGTGGTGGCACACGCTTGTAATCCTAGTACTTGAGAGGCTGAGACCAGAGGATCTGGGTTCACGGCCAGCCTCAGCTACTTAGTGAGGCCCTCTGCAACTTAGTGAGACCCGGTTTCAAAATAAAGAATAAAAAATAGGGCTGGGGGTATAGCTCGGAGGTAGAATGCCCCTGGGTTCAATCCCTGGTACCACAAAAAAAAAAAAAATGTATTCTTCTCTTGTGAATTTGGAATGTAGAAATGGCAGTGATAAGCTATACAATTTATATGGGGATTAGAGAAATCAGCTATAAATGACATACTCATAGAAATTGTAACACATATCTATGTTTTTAAAGCACATTGTTAAAAGCATGTATCATGCTGCTGAGGCTGGCTTGGAACCTGCTATCCTCCTGGCTCAACCTCCCGAGTACTGGGATTACAGTAAAAGCGTGTGTCATGTAATGTCATCCAATTACCTTGGGTGGTTCCTTGCTAACTATTTTATTTGGCAAAACATGTATCTAAAAGGGTGAATACAAGTGTATGAGGTAAATGGAGACAGATTAAAAAATAGCACTGTCATTGTCTAAAGGATGCCGTTTACCATGTGTGTGTGCGTGTGTGCGTGCATGTGTGTGTGTCCTTAGAGGTGTTAATTTATTTATTTATTTATTTATTTATTTATTTATTTATTTATTTATTTATTTTATTTTTGCGGTACCAGGGATTGAACCCAGGGGCATTCTACCTCCGTGCTACACCCCCGGCCATATTTTTTATACTTTATTTTGAAACCGGGTCTCACAAAGTTGCGGAGGGCCTCACTAGGTAGAGAGAGAGAGAGAGAGAGAGAGAGAGCGAGCTGAGGCTGGCCGCGAACCCGGATCCTCCGGTCTCTGCCTCCCAAAGTGTACTGGGATTACAAGCGTGCGCCACCATCCCCGGCCCTTAGAGGTGTTAATTTAGAAAAGGCAAGAAGTTAAGTTTTAAAAACTAAGTCTAAAGCTGGACACAGTGGCACACGTCTATAGTCCCAGCTACTCAGGAAGGTGAGATGGGAGGATTGCTTGAGCCCAGGAGTTTGAGGCCAGCGTGGGCAGCATAGCAAGTCCCCGTATCAAAGAAAAAAAAAACCAAATAAATAAAAGTAAAAACTAAGTCTAGTTCCAACACATGTACTGTTTACTACCCCTGTTTCCAACCAGGAAAGACTCAACCCCAGTAAGAACCTTTTGCCTGGAACATTTGGGAATAAATCTGGGATGAGGAAAGAGTGAAATAGGCTCCCACATTAAAGCACAAACATTCCAAACTCAAGAATGGGTCAATCCCTGTCCAAATGTTTACTTTGGGTCCATCTACATAACCCATTAAGACTCAATTTTAATGATCAAAGACAACTACCAGAAGGATAAAGGAGAAATATGGTTTCCAGCTCTTTTTTATCACTGTTTTCTCAACAGTTTTAAATGAATTAAAAGCAGATGTTGAAATTGTTGCTAACTGTTCACTTGTCATCTGTGAATGGGAATTAACTTGGTTTTGTTCATCATTAAATTAAATGTTAGGCTTCAGTAGTTTAAAGCGTCTTGGAATGCAAGTCCTGATGGGATTTTAAAGTTACAAATAACTGAAATATTTCTGATAATTGTGAGAACATTTGTCCTTGCAAGATAAAAAGGGAAATTTGTGGGAAAGTTTAGACTTCTGAAACTCTCACATAATATCTGCAAAACCAAAAATCAATAGTTTGTTATTTAACAAGAAATTTGGGGCACTAACTATACTTTCATCCCTGCATTTGTTGTAGTAAACTCTACAAAACAACTTGAAAATAGTTGCCATTCACAGAGTTAAAGAATACAAACATGCTGTATGATTCAGTCCCCAGATGAGAGGGCTTGCTAATAGTTCAGAGGAGGTAGAATGTAAAGAGGGCAGAGATGATATGGGGAGAGATCTCAGAGGCAAGTCTGAGTGGACCAGCAAGAGCGTGCAGCCAGACTCTGGGATGAGCCCCAGGGAGTCTCACCTTCAGGTTCAAACCTGTGTGTGGTTCCCTCCCACACTGAATAGAGCTGACCAATAGGATCTTGAAGAAATGATGGGAGTGTGACTTCTGGGGGTAGGTCATAAAAAATATTGTGGCTTTGATCTCAGTTTCTATCGAACGCTCACTCTGGGGGAAGGCAGTTGCCATGTGAAGAGGACTAGGAGAAGCCCATGGAGAGACTCATATGGGAGGCCTCTTGCCAGCAGCCAACACTAATTTGTCAGGCATGTGAACAAGCTATCATGGAAGTGGATCTTTTAGCCCCAGGGAATTGGCAAAGATCTTGTTTGCCACTTCAAAAGGCCCTGAGCCAGAACATCCAGCTAAACTGCCTCTAAATTCCTGATGCAAAGTAATTTGTGAGATATTGAGTATTTACTAAGTTCTTGAGTTTTGGAGTAATTCATTGTGCAGAAATAGATTAGTACATATATTATTAGGTCTTCATCTTTACCTAAGAAGGCACAGAAGTCATGAAAAAGTTGCATGAATATGGAATAAATGATCAGAGCTATGATTGTCTCTCTTTTTCTTTCTAACAAGTGCTATAATTATATCATAATGAAAAATGAAGAAGTTGGGCATGGTGGTGTGTGCACACAGTCCCAGCTACTTGGAAGGCTGAGGCAGGAGGATCAGTTGGGCCTATTAGTTTGAGTCCGTCTCTAAAAAGAAGAAGGAGAAGGAGGAGGAGGAAGAGGAGAAGAAGAAAATACTACTACACTAATGTGACAACTATGACCATGCAGATGAGTTCATAATTTTATCTGTCCCTATTCCCAACCAGCCATTTCTATATAGGTGAACAGCTTTATCTATTCCAAAAATACTTCAAAATCTTCCCTTAATTCATTTAAAAATATTTATTGAGAATCTATGTGTCATAGGCATAATATGAATTAATTACATATATGATAACATAAATTACATAATTTTATGGTACCAAACACCAAATATAGATGAACAATATTTTTATGTTTATTATAATTTCATTCCAAACAAGACATTTTAGTTTACCCTTTATAAATATGCAATTTGATTATATACAAGAATAATATATAAAACAAGCTACAGCTTCTCATGTAGATGTGGGAACTACAATTAGATGCACAAATGTAGGCAGGGCACACTCTCACATGGAAGGGCTGCATTGTGCAAGAATCCAATGATCACCACTACTAGCTTCACTTTAGCATAGCACCAGGCTTAAAAAAAAAGATTCTGATTTTCTGCTTCAGAGGATATAAAGAAATACAGAAGCTGGGTGTGGTGGCGTGAGCCTGTAATCTCAGTACTTGGGAGACTGAGACAGAGGATCGCAGGTTCAAGGACAGCCTTAGCAACTTAATGAGGCCCCCAACAACTTAGCAAGATCCTGTTTCAAAATAAAAAATAAAATAGAGCCGGGGGTGTAGCTCGGAGGTACAACAGTAGAATGACCCTGTTTCAATCCCCAGTACAAAAAGAAAAGAAGAAGAGGAGGAAGAGGAGGAGGAGGAGGAGGAGGAGGAGGAGGAGGAAGAGGAGGAAACAAGCAAGCAAGGCAGAGGGAGCACCTAGTACCATTGATAAAATCCTCTTACAGCCGGGCGTGGTGGCGCATGCTTGTAATCCCGGTACTTTGGGAGGCGGAGACCAGAGGATCCGGGTTCGCGGCCAGCCTCAGCGCGCATGCGCGCGCGCGATCTCTCTCTGTCTCTCTGTCTCTCTCTCTCTCTCTCTCTCTCTCTCTACCTAGTGAGGCCCTCCGCAACTTCGTGAGACCCAGTTTCAAAAATAAAGCATAAAAAAATAGGGCCGGGGGTGTAGCGCGGAGGTAGAACGCCCCTGCATTCAATCCCCGGTACCACACACACAAAAAAATCCTCTTACAATTAAAAGAGAAAAATAATGTATGAAAATACAGGTAGATGATTTCATAAAGAAACCTTATCTAGCTCTTAGAAAGGGTTTTTGTTTTAAGTAGAAGCCTACTACTAGAATTTAATGAATTCTACTTGCAATACCATGGTAGGCACTCTACCACTGAGTTACATCCCAGCCCCTCCCACAAATTTTGCTTTGTTTTTGCAGTGCTGGGGATCTAACCCAGGGGTTCAAGCATGCCATACAAGTGCTCTACTACTGAGCAACAGCCCCAGCCTTTTTCATTTTATTTTGTGACAGGGTCTCACTAAGTTGCCCACGTGGGCTTCAAACCTGTGATCCTTCTTCCTAGCCTTCCAAGTAGCTGGGGTTACAGGAGTGCGCCACCACACTTGGCAATGCTAGTATTTTTTAAAGCATAGAATGATCCGGGTAAATGAACAGGACTTTGAGAGTTTTTGAAAGCACAAAAATACTCAAAATGTTACACTCATAAAAATGTGCAGCCAGCCAGAAGTTGTTCTGTGGGCATAGCATAGTCCTTGTCATCTCAGGAAGTGAGACATGTTGGGGAAAAATGTGGACAAACTAGATTGAAAGTCAAAGGGAGGACTATGATCAGAAGACTCAAAGACCAGGAGATCTGTACTGACTCAGCAGCCTGGAGATCAACAACCCAGTGTGATTTTTGTCTTCTCCGAAAACCAGGCAAGATGAGGGAAGGTGTGGATGATGCCGAGACAGCAAAAGAAAGCAGAGAAAGGCTTATTGGGTCCTTTCTACTAAGATCCGAGGTAGCTCAGGGTTGGGGACCATTTTCTTATCTTTAGACTCTAAGTTGCATAAACAGCCTAAGGAGGTAAAAGCTTTACAAATGAGCCCATCAGGATTTGCTTATCAGGAATCATTCTCTTATCTTTAGACTCTAAGTTGCATAAAAGGCCTAAGAAGGTAAAAGCTCTACCAAATGAGCCAATCAGGATTTGCTGATATCATAGAAGGAAGTTCTCAGAAGAGGGAGTTGACCGTTTCTTAATCTGGGGAGGAGAAAGGGTGCTGATTGTTATCATGATTGTTGATCTGCTTGTTAGGATTATCTTTGTAAAGATCTGATGCTCGGAAAAGGATATATAAGGACTGAGCTAAGTAAAATCAAGGCTGCTGCAGGATGTGACTGCCAGCTCTCCCAAAAATGCAGCGGTATTGACTGCAGTCCTCCCAAAGCTATCTCTAGTTTTTCCTCTTGTCTCTTGTCTTTTCTTAATCCTCACTCCCCGTTTCAGGGACTGATCGACTTTGCCCGCATGCTCCGGCAGCTCAGCAGCCTGTATATTAACAATCTAAACCCAGACAAAGACTGTAGAGAGTGATCCTGTGAAACCTGTTCAACAATGAGGAATCAAAGGCGGACTAAGTTTCAAGGACTTGACCTCACAGACAGATTCTTGGAATTACCATGGGAGGAGAGAGGTTATCATCATGGTCATGAATATCATGATTTCAAAGTGAAGTTAAAACACATTGATGAGTAAAGAACAAACGATAGAAATATCCCTGAAGATATCATCACCAATTTCAATTGAAATCATGTTCCACTATACATCAATATGCTATGGACCCTACCTAGGACCAGCAGCTAATGCAAAATGAGAACGAAGGGCCCCTTGTTCCACAATTATTAAGAAGTTCAAGCTGGTGACAGTAGAGCATTAGACCAAGCTCAGAGCTCTTCTAAGCACAGGGTCTTATGCTACTGCATAGGTTGCATGCCTACGTGTCTGGCTCTGACCCTATTAAAAAGATTAGAAGCCGGGCGTGCTGGCGCACACTTGTAATCCCAGTACTTGGGAGGCTGAGAATGGAGGATCTGGGTTCGCGGCCAGCCTCAGCTACTTAGTGAGGCCCTCTGCAACTTAGTGAGACCCTGTTTCAAAATGAAGAATAAAAAAGAGATTAGAAGTCAGAAACTTTAACTTTACTTTTACAGAATGAACTGCTTGAAAACTTCAAGTGCTATCCTTTTTTCTTTCCCTTTTCTTTTTTCCTCTTCCTCCTTCTCAGCAATTTAATAAGGCCCTCTGAAACTAAGTGGGGGAGGGGAGATAGAGGTCAATTCCCAGTACTAAAAAAAAAAGAATTACAATTGAGTATTAGAAACACCTTAACCAGGGACAATTGCTTGTCATGTTGTTAACTGAATAGTTTTTAACCCATTTTAGAAAAGCTTCTGAAAATCTACTGGTGACAATCAAGATCCAGAAGTCCTGAATAGTAGGATGATAATCTGACCTAAAATCACACTTTTTATTCTTTTGATAATAGGCATCTAAAGCTTCATTCCGCCTTAGAGGAATTTTCCCCAATGAAGGACTGAAGATCAGTCAGGGATCTGGGCTTGGATGTGGGTGCAATAACATGCAGCTCTGTATTCTCTCCCTTTGGGAAAGAGGGTGAACATTTTTTTGTTTTGTTTTGTTGTTGCTGTTGTTATAAGAGACAGCTGGTCAGGTGTGGTGGTGCATGCTTGTAATCCCAGTACTTGGAAGGCTGAGACAAGAGGATCACAGATTCGAGGCCAGCCTCAGCAGTTTAACAAGGTTCTGTTTCAAAATAAAAAATAAAATAGGGCTGGGGGTGTAGTTCAATCCCCAGTACCACAAAATAAATAAATAAGTAAATAAATAAGATATCTTTACTATTCTCTGTTAAAATTATAAAACATTTTAGAATATCAAAGTATAAAACTCTATGAGGAATACTATGTAGGACATCTATGTAGCCACCTCTTAACTCTTAAGAAATAAAATATTAAAAATTTAATCTGGGCATGGTGGTAGGCACCTATATCCCAGGTACTGGGGAGGCAGAGGCAGGAGAATAGTTTGAGCCTACGAGTTCCACACCAGCCTGGAGTGAAGGCTAGCCTGGTCAAAGCGCCAGACCCCATTTCTTAAAAAAAGAAAACAAGTAGTTTACTTGCTGCTATTTCCTCTTCACTCCAAGTGTTACTGCCATTCTGATTTTTCTATGTAGCATGGTGTGTGTGTGTGTGTGTGTGTGTGTGTGTGTGTGTGTGTTGCTAGGGATTGAACCCAAGGGCATTCTACCTCTGAGCTACACCTCAGCCTTATTTTATTTTTTATTTTGAAACAGGATCTCACTAAGTTGCTGAGGCTGGCTGTGAATCTGCGATCCTCCTGTCTCAGCCCACAAGTACTGGGATTATAGTAGTGTGCCACATGCTCAGCTTCATCCCCTGCATTTTAAAGCATACATTCACCTATTCATAATACATTGTCTTGTTTTTAACACTAAATGACACTATCCGTCTGTAATCTGTTTTGCTCTTTAACACCAAATTTTTACATTTATCTATATTGTTACATGTAGTTTTACTTCATCGTTGTTTCCAGGGCTTGCCAAAGTGTTTCCTTGGGCTCATGCTCCTGAGTGTGTGCCCACTTCAAGGCCCTCGGGGTGGTCAAGGGTCGCCAAGGGGCATTTTGGCAGTACCGGTGGTGTGGATGCAGCTTGGATGTGGAGGCTGAAACAGAGGGGCATGGGATGGGAAGGGCAGCTCTCCCTACAAGGAATTCCAGATGCAGAATTCCAAATTTGGACTTGACCTTCCAAGCTGTTAGAAGATATGTAGGTAGGAAGCTAGATGTATTTTCTTTACTATTTAATCTATTTAAAACTTGAATATTTAGACACACTTGCTGACCTCCGTTTGTATTTTTGACTGGTCTTTTCCTTACATCCTACTCTTTCCTCAAATGTAGTTGTAATAGTAGAAATTACTGAAATGTGGATCTCTTTCTACACCCACCTTCCCTGTGTGAATTCCTGCTTTCCCTCTTCTCTCCATTAGTTAGAACTCTCAATTCTTTTTTCTTTTTTGTACTGGGGCTTGAACCCAGGGTCATTCTACTCTTGAGCCACACCCCCAGCCCGATTTTATTTTTTATTTTGAAACAGTGTTTCACTAAATTGCTGAGGCTGGCCTTGAACCTGTGATCCTCCTGTCTCAGCCTCCCAAGGTACTAGGATTACAGGCGTGGGCCACCATGCCCAGCTCCAGGTAGACTCAGTTCTTTTTTTTTTTTTTTTTGTACTGGGGATTGGACTCAGCGGCATTCTATTTCTGAGCTACATACACTCTGAGATTTTATTTTTATTTTGCAATAGGGTCTCGCTAGATGGACGAGAATCTCACTACTTGCTATAGGCTGTCCTCGAACCTGTGACCCTCCTGTCTCAGGCTCCCAAGTACTGGGGTTACAGGCGTGCGCCACCACGCCCCGCCCAATTTTTTTTTTTTTTTTGCGGTACTGGGGATTGAACCCAGGGGCATTTTACTTCTGAGCTACACCCCCACCCCTATTTTTTATTCTTTATTTTGAAACAGGGTCTCGCTAACTTGCGGAGAGCCTAAGTAGCTGAGGCTGGCCGCAAACTTTCGATCCTCCCGTCTCAGCTCCCAAATACTGGGATTACAGGCGTGTGCCACCACGCCCAGCCCAATTCTAATTTTAAGTTCGACGCCAAATTGGAAGGAAGACGCTAAGTGGACGCCAAGCAGCGACGCTGGCACCCTCTGGGCCTCCGGACCTGGACGAGCTTTCCGCGAAGCCCCGCCCACGCCGGCGTCAGGCCGCGCGGCATCCTGGGACTCGTAGTCTTCGGTGCCGCGCGGCATCCTGGGACTTGTAGTCTTCGGTGCCGCGGCCGCCACCAAGTCGCCTCCCTCCGGCGTCTGACGCGGCCTGGAGCCCCCGGGACGTCGTGACGTTGCGCGTCTCCCGTCCCTTGCCGCCTCCCTCTTTCCTTCGCACGGGAGGAGCTCGGTCCCGGACTTCCGAAGACCTTTTACGACGTCGGAGCTCAGAGTCCGTCCCGGCGCCAGGTCCACTTTTCGGCAAAGTGACGTGGACGTCAACAGCAATGGCGGAAGGAGAAGAGGTCCTGCCACTGCCGACGTCGAGCGGCGACGGCTGGTGAGTGGAGCCCGGGCGCAGTCCCGCTGGCCCTGTCTTCCTTCCCACCACCCGCGTGCCCCCGAGGCCTGGCCGGCGCCGACACGGAGCGGAGCCCGCGTCCCGGCCGTGTCGGCCCGGCCCGCCCCGCCCCCTCTGCCGGTCCTGTCCCGGGTCCGGCTCGCGGGCGGGCGGCGTCCCGCGGTGCGCTGTCGTCGGTGCGGTGCGGGGCCTCAGGTAGTCCTGCTCCGCTCGCCGCTCTCCAAAAAGTGCTGGAGAGGGTGGCTTTTTAGGGCCGGCTTCGGCCGGAGTCTCTGGCTGGGGGAGTTGGAGGAGGCTGGTTAGGAAGGAAGTTTCTTGGATGGAATAGGAATCAGTCGAGTACTATTTGAAGAGAAGACTTTTTGAGTCGTCACCGCGACCTTTGCCCGAGGGATCAGAGGTTGAGAGGTATACCTTAAAAATCTTTTTTCTCTCCTAGATCCGCCTTTCAACAGTCTGTACCATTCATCTCTTACATAGGTTGTTTTTTGTCCTTTGTGTCGCTTGTTTTCCACAGCTTCGTTTCATTGCTTGGGATGCAGTGTGGGACTTTGTTCTGCAGCTCCCAAGCCTTTGCGTGCTTACGTGACATACCTGGGGTTCTGAGGAGGGCCTCCAGTCATGTTTTGGTAGCCCTTATTCACCCAGTGTCCTTAATCTTTGGGAAACGCGCCTCCTTTGGAAATAGTTGATATTCACAGCACACTGTTCCCTAACTTTTTTTTTTTTTTTGAGGGACCTTTAGAGACTTGCCTGATTTTTGCAGTTGATCTAAATGTATTGACCACATGTATTAGTTTTGGATTTGCTTGTTCAATATTATATTTGTCCAGCTTACCTGTACATATGCTAGATTGTTTACCTAAAAACAATACATTGGCAGACATCAACTTTAATTCTCGAGAAATAAGCGAAAATAATTGAAAGGCATAAATAAAATAGTTGAGAAATTCAACTCAATTACCAGACATCAAACATTCCCGTAGTGTACATGTACTCTTCAAGGTGTAGGAGGAAAACTTATGATGACCTAGATGTAGTTTCTTTCTTCAGTTTGCTTATATCGGAGCTGGGGAACTGTGACAGGTACACTCAAGGTAAAATTAATCTCATTCTTTGGGAAGGTGAATAAAAGTGTTATGGGAGGCCAGAGGGGTCAGAGACCACTTCTACTTGGAGTCATTGGGGAAAAGTTTCATGGAAGCAGTGGTGTTTTTCTGTTTTGAAACAGGGTCTCTCTAAGTTGCTGAGGGTCTAAGTTGTCTGATACCTGCGATCTTCCTGTCTCAGCCTCCCAAGTACTGGGATTACAGGCATGTGCCACCATGCCCTGCTTATATTTTCTTTTTTTTTAACCAAGTCTTCGAAATCTAATGTGCAATTTACACTTAGCCTACATCTTAACTTGGTCTAGCAACATTTCAAATGGTAAATATCCACACATGGCTGATAACTAATACATGGGTAGTGCAGAGTCAGGTCAAGAGATGGGAAAGGCTTGGGAGTGAGCAGCAGAAAGGTCATAGGGAAGAAAAAGAATGATTTGTTTGAAGGGTAGTCACTAGAACTGCATGGCTGAAGAGAAATTGCAGAAAAACAGGTCTAGAAAAACAGTAAAGAAGTTTTTAACCAGCTAATTTAAACCAGGGATCCCTTAAAAATCAGTGCTATAGACATTGCAAAACTTTTTCAGAAAGTGGCTTAGCTGGTTATACCATGAAGTTTGCTGTTTTGAAAGAGAAGTGTATTATAAACTGGCTGTAGTCAGCTGATTGAGGGCCATGAGGGGAAATGTTTCTATAGTTAAAGCCTTTTAAAGGGAAGTTCTCAGGTCAGGATTGTGAGCATGTGCCAGGCAAGGGATCCGGAGTAAGTGGTTGCTGGAGGTAGTATATATTCTCTTCTAGGGTTGCTGTATCTTTGGCATGACATCCCATTTTTGCTTGCTTTATTATCATGAATGGAGGAATCCTGAGATGTTCTGTGATTTCTGTTCTCACTCTGTTCTCTAACCTTTCTTCTTTCTCTCCCCTCAATCCCCACACAGTCCATCAGATGTGATGAGTCTCAAGAGAGTCAGGAAAGACCTTGGGGCTGGGAGTCATAGGTTCAGTAAAGCCTCTTCTTTCTCTCTTTTGTGGGTGTGTGGTACTGGGTATTGAACCTAGAGGCACTCTGCCTCTGAGCTACACCCAGCCCTATTATATATTTTTATTTTGAAATAAGGTCTCACTAAGTTGTGGAGGGCCTCACTAAGTTGCTGAGGCTGGCCTCAAAACTGTGATCCTCCTGTCTCGGCCTTCCAAGTATCAGGATTACAGGTGTACACCACCGCACCAGGCTAATAAAGCCTCTCTTAGCTAGTGTGTTTGGTGAATGGATTGTTAAAGAATGGGGACACCTTACTTTTTGTCTTATGAAAAGAGTAACATGGTTTTTATTATTTTTTCTTTTTTGTGGTACCGGGGATTGAACCCAGGGGCATTCTACCTCCGAGCTACACCCCCGGCCCTATTTTTTATCCTTTATTTAGAAACAGGGTCTCACGAAGTTGTGGAGGGCCTCACTAAGTAGCTGAGGCTGGCCATGAACCCAGATCCTCCGGTCTCCGCCTCCCAAGTACTGGGATTACAAGTGTGCGCCACCACGCCTGGCTGTAACATGGTTTTTAACTCACATTTTTATTTTAACTTTGTCAGAAGGGAAAGTTTTCTAAAATGTATTATACATCTTACCACCTAACCCAAACTCATCTTAATGACTAAGGATCACTCAGTTTACAAATAAAAGTGTGTAAGAATAAAACTAGGTCCCTGTCCTCAAGGAATTTACCATCTAGTTCAGGAGGCACATTTAAGAACACCAGTTACTTTAGTGCTACTGTATGTAATACAGTGAGATTTCAGGTCTCTTTCTAGACATATGCTAGATTATTGCTATTTAAATGGTCCTACATATACATAGCCATTCCTCTTTGGAAACAGCATTTTTTTGGGGGGGAGGGTACTGGGATTGAACCCCGGGCATTCTACCTCTGAGCTACACCCCCAGCCCTATTTTTTATTCTTTATTTTGAAACAGGGTCTCACAAAGTTGTGGAGGGCCTCACTAAGTAGCCGGGGCTGGCAGCAAACCTGAGATCCTCCTGTCTCATCCTCCCAAGTACTGGGATTACAAGTGTGTGCCACCAAGCCCGGCTGAAACAGCTTTTTATAAGTTTTTCTCTTTTTTTTTTGTCTGTGTGGTACCCGGGGTTGAACTCAGGGGTGTTCTACCTCTGAGCTACAGCCCCAGCCCTATTTTATCTTTTTATTTTGAAATAGGGTCTCACTAAGTTGGGAAGGACCTCATTAAGTTGCTGAGACTGGCCGCAAACCCGCAATCCTCCTGTCTCAGCCTCCCAAGTACTAGGATTATAATTGTGTGCCACCATGCCCCACTCCTGTTTTCTTTATTGTCATTGATATCCTAATCTAGGTAGTGCAGAGATTTGCTTGTTCCTAATTTGTGAAACTAGGTAGTTGGACTTGTTACAATTGAGTATACATTCTTAAAAAGGCTTAGGATAGGGCTTAAAGATTTTAAAAGTACATGGACTCTCTGATATCATTTTTAATTACTGCTTTTCAATTTTGTTCTAAATTAATGCCTCCTGAAATTTAAATTTGTTTTGGAATTACCTGGGGAGTTTAGTAAAATACAGATTACAATTCAGCAAATTTTGCATGGGTCCTGAGTTTCTGTATTTCTGATTAGTCCCCAAGTGATATTAATTCTGCGGGTTCTTGGATCACACTTCGGTTAGCAAGGTACCGGATGATGAATATCTCAGGATGAGTAGATCAGAGGAATTTGTCTCTCTTTTTTTATATTTTATGCATCACCTAAGATGTTATACTATAATTTATCTAATTACATGACTTATCATTGCTATTTAGTAGTGAACTTCTCAAGGACAGTGGCTGATAGCAGGTGACTCAGTAAATGTTTGTTGAATGAGTATATGCATGAATGAATGCAGACTATTGTATATTCATGTGCAGCAGCATACTAAGCTGTCATTTCCTATAAATTTCCGGACTCCAGTGGTTTTGTCTGAGAGTTGGCTGGTATAATGCTCATTCCCTATGGAATGCCAAGGTGACCAGAAACTGCCTAAGTGCCTTAGCATCCTGTGGAACTTCTACCATGTAAGCTCAAAGAGTGTGATGAAATCTTTTAAAAAATGTTTTTCGTTAGTTTGCAGTGAGTGAAGTTTAATTTTAAAGATAATGTAAGTTATGAGACTTTGGTTACAATTCAAAGATTGGTGATACTTTTCTTGGTATTAAAGAGCCTTGGATTTAAACATGTGTTCTCATTTTCAGAACCTTTCTTCCTGAAATATTTCCTGAAGATCTTAAGTCATAAACTCTTCTTAAATTATTGCCCAAATTTTTTTTTGTGTGTGTGGGCTGGCCTTGAACCTGTGATCCTCTGGTCTCAGCCTCCCAAGTACTGGTATTACAGGTGTGCACCACCATGCCCAGCTCAAACTTTTCTCTTTTGGTACTGGGGATTGAACCCAGGGGCATTCTACATCCAAGCTAAACCCACAGCCCCCCTTTTTTTAATTTTTAAGTTTTGAAACATAGTTTTGCTAAGTTGCTGAGGCTCTCACCAAGTTGCTGAATATCCCACTAAATTACTGAGGTTGGCCTCGAACTTGCAATCCTCCTGTCTCAGCCTCCCGAGTACTGAGATTACAGGTGTGCACCACCACACCTTGTTAAACTTTTCTTAAAGTTGTAAAAGGATCAGTTTTACAAATAAGCTTCTATTGTTAATTTGAGATATGAATAGGAATTGTTTTGAGAATAATAGGCTCCTTTACAAAGTTTTGTGCACTATATAAATGATATTCTTAATGCTCCCCACTTGATAACTATTAAAATATGAGGAAAGATATAAAATGTCACTTAAGGATTAGGTGATCGCGATGTTAGACATGATATAGTCAATAAAGACATTTAAGTCAGCCTTGTGGTGCACGTCTGTAATAACCAGTACTTGGGAGACTGAGACAGGAGTATTGTAGGTTCAAGGCCAGCCTCAGCAATTTAGTACACCCTATTTCAAGATAAAAAATAAAAGGGCTGGGGGTGTATCTCAGAGTTAGAATTCCCCTCTGTTCAACCCCAGTTCCAGAAAGAAAAAAAAAGAGAGAAAAAAGAAATCTATTTAATATGAAAGGGAAGGGAACCCTTTGTTTAAGAAAAACATTGACTGAGCTGGGTTCAGAAGTGCACACCTGTCATCCCAGTACCTGGGAGACTGAGGCAGGAGGATCACAGGTTCGAGGCTAACCTCTGCAACCTAGGGAGACCCTGTTTCAAATAAAAAAAATAAAAAGGGCTGGGAGTGTAGGTCCCTGGGTTCAAACTTCACACAGGAAGAAGGGGAGGGGAGGGAGAGGATGGGGGGAGGGAAAGGAAGGAAGGAAGGAAAGAAAAAGAAAAAGAAAGGGAAAGAAAGAAAAGAAAAATATCTACAGTTTGTAAGACTGGGAAGGCTGCATATTACCTTGGGAAAAAATAAAGAGAAAGCCAGGTGCAGTGGTGTGAGCTTGTAGTCCCAGGTACTATGGAGGCTGAGGCAGGAGGATCACTTGAGTCCAGGAGTTCAAGACCAGCCTGGGCAACATAGCAAGACTTCATGTAAAAAACGAGAAAGAGAGGGTGGGGGAGAGAAAGAAAGAAAAAAAAATGAAGAGAAAAAATACACTTATCATTTCCTGAGTTAGGGTTATTTGGTGGCAGCTGTTTGGTTTTGTAAACTATAATTAGAGAGCAGGCAAAGATGAGAACTGAAAATGACTTGTTTATACTATTTACATTAAAGTGTAAATTATAATTCATATTTTATAGTTTTTAGAAGTACATCCTAAATAATAATTCACTTTTTGGATTTTGTTTCCTATAGGTGTTTTAATATTCACAGGTCAGTGTTTTTTTTTTTTTTTTGCGGTACTGGGGATTGAACCCAGGGACATTCTACCTCTGAGGTACACCCCCAGCCCTATTTTTTATTCTTCATTTTGAAACAGGGTCTCACTAAATTGTGGAGGGCCTCACTAAGTAGCTGAGGCTGGCCGCGAACCCGGATCCTCC
Organism: Glis glis; assembly: GCA_004027185.1. Taxonomy (NCBI): domain Eukaryota; kingdom Metazoa; phylum Chordata; class Mammalia; order Rodentia; family Gliridae; genus Glis; species Glis glis. The sequence continues at coordinate 15,433 of PVJS01012208.1, read as the reverse complement.
AGTCTCAGCCTCCCAAGTACTGGGATCACAAGCCTGCGCCACTATGCCCAGCAAGTGTTGATTTTTACATGTTAAAGAAATGTATTTCAGTTAATTCATCTTCATTTGTATGTACTCACTGCAGAAAGGGGACAAATACATTTTCTGTATAAGTTTAGCGAGGCAACTCAGGTAATTCCGGATACAGCCAATTTATGAGTAGGAGTTTTCTGACTAGAATTGATAAAATATGCTTGACAAAGCATTTCTTGCTGTGTAATGCTGAACTGTGGATTTTACTGGGTATACAACAATGCCCTCCCTTATGTATCAAAAAACAAAGTAGTTGAGCAAAGCATTCATAGTTCAGCAGACATGCACTGAATAGTGGTTATTCTCAAGCTACTGTGTAAGGTTTTAGAAAAAATTGAAACAATTTTAAAACCAGAACTGTGCATTCTAGTGCTTTGTTTGGGCACTTACATTTTTTTTTTCATCATGTTATCACTAGGAATAATATGTGAAGATACTGTCAAAAGATACCTAAATGCTGGTATTTTGGAAAAATTACATGGTCTAGCAGAATAGAGTAGGATTATAGTAAACAGTTTGAAAAGGGGCAGTGCTTGAAGTGACTTACTTAGATATTGAAGCTTCCAAATGGAAAGCAAATGAGTCCCTTATATTAGGCTCACAGAATCAGATTGTCTATTGTGGAAATAAAAGAACAATAAATTAAAACCACTTAAAACTATTTCCTAAAATCTAATGTATATTCGTTTTTAAGGGTTTGGCTAACATTTTAACCCAAACTAAGAAACTGACTAACCATTTGTTTTCAAGCCCTCATCCTTTTTCTTGATGGTTAAAGGAGTTTTATCATATTCTTTAGCTGACATAGCATTTCATAGTTGGGTGGGAATGTTGTAGTGTGTGTTTCTTTTCTTATTTTAAAGTTGTTTTTACATAAAACTAGTTGTTATTGTGGTATTAAATTTTAGTAAGGAAATATAAGAAAATACTCTACATCTGCACAGGGCTTTACCCTTTATATATAAACATCTCATTTGGGTTTTACAGCAGCTCTGTGAAAAAGGTAAGTTGAAATTATTGTTATTGCCTTGTTAGATGAGAGGGCAGGCTAAGAGTGGTCATATGACAATTCCAGCTAGTGGAAGATTTGGTTCTTAAATTCATGTCTCCTTACTCTAAGCACTGTGCTCTTCCTATAGTTGATGGTACATGTATTGCATATTTTACATACACTTTAATGGATACTTGGAGAAAGCCCATGTAAAAATATTTTAATCGTATGTTCAGTCAGCCATGTGTTTTGGAAAACACAATATTCAAAATGTGCATTGTTGAGCATATCTGTGTATTGGTTATCTGTGTTGCCTGTAAGGCCATAAGGATATGTGTGAGTTATGCACCACATGGACTCTTTTGCATCCATGAGAAGGGATAATTCCTGACTGATGTGGTGGATAGCATTATATACTATGCCTTTGTACCCCTTGCTTTCATAATACTATGTTCTCATGTCCTTGCCAGAAATCACATAAATATTTTTTACCTGAAGATATATTACATACTATATCATCTATAAACTATATTTAATGTATGTTATATATTAATAGGTGTATAAGTTACTAAACATGCTAATATATAACAAGTTATATTATACTATGTTTCTATATTTATTAAATGTGGTTTATTGTGATTTACAGTCATATTTAGAACATATAAGCAATTGTACTTTTTTAATAACCTTAGTTCAGTAATTTTTCTGTTTCTATTCAGTGATACTGGAGAAATAAGAAACTTGGTTTTAAAATAATTTCCATGTGCTATTTTCCCCTTTAAAGAGAACGCCTTGTTTTGAAGTATAAAAGTTATGCATAGACTGGGTGTGGTGGCGCATGCCTGTAGTTCCAGCACTTGGGAGGCTAAAACAGGAGGATCCCAGGTTCCGGGCCAGCCTCAGCAATTTAGTAAGGCCCTCTGCAACTTAGTGAGATCCTGTTTAAAAAATAAAAAAGCAACAAAACAAAAAACCCCAAAACATAATAGGGTTGGGGGTATAGCTCAGAGATAGAAAGCCCATGGGTTCAATCCCCAGTAACCCCCAAAAAAGTTATGTATGGAAGGGTATATTCATTTCGTGTAAGTGTGCGATTGAAAAACTTATTTCAGAAATTCCATTTAGACTTAACTGCCAACAATGAAAGCAAATGAGGTCATCTTTTATCAAGTAAATCTTCATTGATGGTTGGAATCCAGGTTAAAAAATAAATTCAGTATGCATTTCTTTGCCAGAGTATGATTTCCACTGGAAAAGTCCCCTTGGAAAGAATTGCCCAAATGTTGCAAAGTGTTTTCACTTGATTTGTAGAAGTTCCTTTTTTTGTGTGTGGTATGGGGGATTGAACCTAGGGGCATTCTACCTCAGAGCTATACCCCCAGCCCTATTTTATTTTTTATTTTGAAACAGGGTCTCGCTCAGTTGCAGAGGGCCTCACTAAGTAACTGAGGCTGGCCACGAACCTGAGATCCTCCTGTCTCAGCCTCCCAAGTACTGGGATTACAAGCGTGCGCCACCACACCCGGCTTCCAGTTCCTTTGTTTTCTAAAATGGTGGTTTCAAGTAGAGAAATACTGGTGACTTTTTAAAATCATTATACTTTGGATAAAGTGGAAATTTATAACAGATATCAGTAATGTCTTTTTCTGATTTTTGCTGTTTTCATCCCATTCTTTGTTTTAGGCAAAGGATATACTCTGTTTTTAGTTTTCAAATAAACTGCTTTGGTGGGAAAACATTCTTTGTGCCTTTAAAATGCTGGAAAGTCACCTCATATTATGGAAAGACACAAGTGTTGAGGTGTCATCTTGAGAAAAAAATGAAAAAGGAAAGAATTTAGAGCACTTTGAGGTTAACTGCTCTAGAGCGGAGAAGTTACTCTTCACTTTTTAGGCAAAGTCTTACAGCAAAGACATTGTAACACAACACATGTAGTTATGAGTAACTTTTGCTCACTTTTCCTTTTTTATTATTTAGGCAAACAACTCCTGAGCTTTTTCTTAGCAGAGAAGGGGACACCATTGATACCATTGGTACAATTTGACCTACACGGTTTATGGGTCAAAAATAAGTCTATGAAAAAGACTTAAAGCATCTGTTTCATTTGTAGTTAATTTTAGTAGTTTACAGTAGTTACAGAACAACAGCAGGCATTTCCTTTGCCTGTTGCACAGTGATGAAGTACTATAGCTCTCGTATTTGTCTGGTCAAGCCAAGAGGACCAGATTTAGCACCTTCTTTACATGGCACAAGATCCTGGTTAAAACACAAGTTGCGAGGAGGACTGTATTATTTGATAAGGGAGTCCCAAAGCTGTTTTTGTAGATCTGATCCTAATCAAGTTTCACTAATTTTTTTGAGCTGGTGAGTGGAGAGTTTTTCTCCTTGGCTTATAAACATGTAATTTGATAAGAAATACTTGTAACAATCATATCTGATTCTAACACAAATCACAAATCCAAGCAACATCAGGATTTTGCAATGATTAAGTTATGCTCTTGCAAGACTATATACATTGTCAAGGTTTTTATGAATGTGCTCTCATACTCTTTGTTGAAATACTTAGAAAATTTTGATGGTTTGAGATTGTTATTTAAAAATGATAATTGCACGGTACATACTATGGTTATTGAATTCTATCCATATCTACTGTACAAATGAATCTGTATCAAAATTGTCCTATTTTAATTTCTAATGATGTCACAAAATATTCAGGGACTAACTAAACTTTTGGTATGTTAGTAATTTGTAACCAGTGTGCTAACAATAGTAGCAAAATAGGTTGAGACAAACCTTCGGTACAGATGTCTCATGACCTGGACATTAAGAAATACCCAGAAGTGTGGGGGTGTAAGTTAAAGTATGAAGGCACACAGTAACATGTACAGCTTGCCACTGCTTACTCATGGTCACATAGTTTGCTAGTGCTTATAGTTAGTTGGTTGTCATTTTAGAATTTTAAATAATTGGTCAGAAGCTATGATAATAACACTCAGGCAAGCTGGGCTGTCACGGTTAAATCGATGCTCATAGTGGCTTACATTCTGAACATCTGAATAAACTGCCCTCCAGAAAGAGCTGTTCCCACCTCTGTTTAACCAAATTTATTTTTTATTTATTTATTTTTTTTTTATTTTTTTTTTTTTTTTGCGGTACCGAGGATTGAACGCAGGGGCGTTCTACCTCCGCGCCACGCCCCCGGCCCTATTTTTTCTATGCTTTATTTTTGAAACCGGGTCTCACGAAGTTGCGGGGGGCCTCGCTAGGTAGAGAGAGAGAGAGAGAGAGAGAGAGACAGAGAGAGAGGAGAGAGGAGAGAGAGAGATTGATCGCACGCGCATGCGCGCTGAGGCTGGCCGCGAACCCGGATCCTCCGGTCTCCACCTCCCAAAGTACTGGGATTACAAGCGTGCGCCACCACGCCCGGCTAACCAAATTTAGATAATAGGACTTGGGCTAGAACCTTGGAGGAGCTGGCTAGGAGGTAAGCCACATGAAAGTATGGACTTTTTGTCCACTGCCACATTCCCAGTGCCTCACACGGTGGCTAGTATGTAATAGGTACTCAATACATGTTTACTAAACATTTGATTAAAATAATGTCAGGGAAGGAAAGAATTCAGAATACTGGTTAGGAAGGTAGAGGAGTATCTAAAGAATTTTTTTTTTTTTTTTTTTTGCGGAACTAGGGATTGAACCCAGGGGCATTCTACCTCCGAGCTACACCCCCAGCCCTATTTTTTATTCTATATTTTGAAACAGTCTCACTAAGTTGCGGAGGGCCTCACTAAGTAGCTAAGGCTGGTCGCAAACTTGCAATCCTCCTGTCTCAGCCTCCCAAGTACTGGGATTACAAGCTGCACCACCATACCTGGCTTAAAGAATGTTTTAAGAAAGGCAAACTTTGGCCGGGCGTGGTGGCGCACGCTTGTAATCCCAGTACTTTGGGAGGGGAGACCTGAGGATCCCAGTTCGCGGCCAGCCTCAGCTCTGTCTCTGTCTCTCCCTCTCTCTCTCTATCCTTAGTGAGGCCCTCCGCAACTTTGTGAGACCCGGTTTCAAAATTAAGTATAAAAAATAGGGCCGGGGGCGTAGCGCGGAGGTAGACCGCCCCTGCGTTCAGTCCCCGGTACCGCAAAAAAAAAAAAAAAGAAAGGCAAACTTTGCTGAGTTTTGTAAAAAGGACAAAGACTGTGAATAATAACTAATGACTTTTGGAGCAATTTTAATAGAACAATGGGGATTTTGAGTGAATGAGGAGAGAGTAATTGGAGATGTTTGGAAACTACTATTTTCAGTCAGTTGAACTGTGAAGGGAAGGAAGGATAGAGATGACTATAAGAGGAAGGGGGTCATGTATAGGAATTTTTGAATATGTATATTTGAGGCAAAGAGTAATAATCACAGGCTTTATTTCTTCATATTTTTGAGCAATAGAAATACTTTTAGTGAAGATTTCTGAGTCCATTTTTTCTCTTAGCTCTGTTTAATACTGTTAGCAGACTCAAAGGTTTGAACAATCCTGTGCAATAGAAATAATATATTTAAGATGTTGAGATAGAACCAGACCTGGTGGCACACACTTGTAATCCCAGCACTTGGGAGGCTGAGACTGGAGGATTGCAGGTTCGCGGCCAGCCTCAGCTACTTAGTGAGGCCCTCTGCAGTTTAGTGAGACCCTGTTTCAAAATATAGAATAAAAAATAGGGCTGGGGGTGTAACTCAGAGGTAGAATGTCCCTGGGTTCAATCCCCAGTATCACACACACACACACAAAAAGATGTTGACATAGCAGGTTTGGGGCTTTTACTGATTTCCCATTAGTAATCTCTATATTTTCTCTGTAGTCTACATTTAGTTTAGGGTGATTACATATATTGTAGGTCCCAGCTGTCCTTTTTGAACTATTTTAATCTCTCTCTTTTTTTTTTTATTTGCAGTACCGGGGATTGAACGCAGGGGCGTTCTACCTCCGTGCTACGCCCCCGGCCCTATTTTTTATACTTTATTTTGAAACCGGGTCTCACGAAGTTGCAGAGGGCCTCACTAAGTAGAGAGAGAGAGAGAGAGAGAGAGAGAGAGAGCGCGCGCGCTGAGGCTGGCCGCGAACCCGGATCCTCTGGTCTCCGCCTCCCAAAGTACTGGGATTACAAGCGTGCACCACCACGCCCGGCTCTCATTGTTTTTTATAATTATAGAAAAGGATTAGATTTTAAGAATTTTCAAAACTAGTGAAGTCAGGTTTATCGATAGACTTTGAAGTGTCATGAACTAAACATTTTTTTTCCAATTCAGAAAACACCCTACCTTAAGTGTTTAAGATTTGATTATTAGGAAGGAAGATTAAGGGTATAGGGAAAGTGATCCCTATGAAGTGGTGGAAGTCAGAAAAGGATGAGAAATGGGGGTGGGCAAGAGAGGTGGGAGAGGGTAAAGATGAGGGAGAAGAGGTGACATGTATTGTTAAGAATTCTTTCAAAACACTGCTGTGAAAGGAGGGATAAAGAGTTTGGTAGCTAGATGGAGAGGGAAAGTTTGGAGGAGTTTCAGTTCCTGCTGTTGACTTTGTTCACTGTGGTGATACTTGAACATATTGGCTCAGAGGAAAGAGTCAGCAGAGAAGGAGAAGTGGAAAATTGCAGAGATGTGACAGTTGATAGCACATGACTCCAGGGGACTTTGGGGGAAGGTACCTGAGGTGAAGTTAGCAGTCTTAGACTAGAGAAAGAACATGTAGCTCCTGTGGATACAGGAAAGAAGGAAATGTTGTCTGAATGATGGCTGCTTCTGTTTGTTTTTGGAAGGGCTTGAGATCAAAGGGAAGAGAAGCCTGCTGGCCTCTATTTTCTTTTTGGAGCCAGAAGTAAGGTGACCTGAAGTAGCTGGGTAAGAGGTGTGAAGAAAGTGGTGAATAGAAGATTGATTTCAACATCAATGCTGTAAGATACAGAAGATGATGAATTTATGGTAGCATCATACAGTTGTCTTATTTTCCCAAGAAGTCTTCTTTGAGCAGTGTATAGGAACCAAGAAGGTAGAACTGGTTATATTAACCATATGGTGGGAATTTACAACTCCTTGGCACAAAGACCAAGGAGTAAAGAAGTTGAGCGTTTGTCAAGACTATGTTTTAAAGTCTTTGGCTATAGAATCAAGACTATAGAAGACAAAGCGAAGCCCCACGAAAGCGCTTCTAACCAGTCCATGCCACCATCACCCTTAACTTCATCTACAGGAAACATACTTCCTCCCCAGAGTTAATTTTTTCCATACTCAAAAACCCAGTCAAATACTTTTTAGCCGGGTGTGGTGGCGCACACTTGTAATCCCAGTACTCAGGAGGCTGAGACAGGAGGATATGGGTTCACAGCCAGCCTCAGCTACTTAGTGAGGCCCTTCGCAACTTAGTGAGACCCTGTTTCAAAATAAAGAATAAAAAGTAGGGCTGGGGGTGTAGCTTGGAGGTAGAATGCCCCTGGGTTCAATCCCCAGTACCGAAACAAAACAAAATACTTTTACATTTTTAACTTTTAAGTTTATCATGCATGTAAACCTTTAGAAGACTATTGTTTGCTGCAGATTAAACTTGTATGTCCTTACTCATTATTGGAGAACTAAAATGAAATATATAGCATAGCACAAAGGCCTTATTGTTTCTTAATGATATGTATAGTGTTATTTCTTAAGTACTAGTGACTTCATACTCCAAGGAAGAAACTACATGTTTGAGGTGAGAATTTTTACCATTTTTTCTCCTTGAAAGTTCTCTATATTTGCTAATTCTAGAGAATACAGATAACTGTCCCCCAACCACCAAAAGACAAAACTTTCCTGTAACTAGAAATAAATGCTTTTTAAATATTCTTCCCAGCGTGTATGAGAAAGAGTATTGTAGGGATAGTGTACTTTTTCTTCTAGACATACATGTTTATAATTAATTTGAAAACTTATCCCACTTAATATATGTCCTTAATATAAATTTCTTTCCATGTCATTGTTTCTCAGTATTTAGTTTATTACTTACAATTCCATCTGTTGAGCTGGGCGTGGTGGTATACGCTTGTAATCCCAGTACTTGGGAGGCTGAGACAGGAGGATCACAGGTTCCAGGCCAGCCTCAGCTACTTAGTGAGGCCCTCTGCAACTTAGTGAGACCCTGTTTCAAAATAAAGAATAAAAATAGGGGTGGGGGTGTAGATCAGAGGTAGAATGCCCTTGGGTTCAATCCCCAGTACCACAAAAGATAATAAATAAATAAATTAATTAATTAAAAATAACAATAAATAGAATTCCATTTGCTAATTTAAACCAATTCTTTTTTTAGGATAGTTACATTGTAGTTTTTCATAATTAAAATAAGCACTGCTTTGAATATGGTTGTATTAGTTCTCAATTATTGCTGGGTGATAGGATATAAATGTAAAAGGAATGTATAAATATTTAAATTACTCAAACAATACATTTCAATACAATAATAAATATACTTAAGCTATACTGACAAATGCTATGTGAAAAGTGAAAATCTTCTCATCTTGTTTCTCTGATGTAGCACCTTTCATGATTTTATTTTTGTTTTGATGGATATAGTCATAATTCTAAATATTTGATGCCTTCATTATTTGGCTTATTAACATTGAACAATATTTATTGATAATTAAATCACTCTTGAGGGAATCTGTGCTAAGGATAAGTGGGGAAAAATTAATACAAGGAAATTTATGAAGTATCTAAATACCAAAGTATTAGAGGAATAGCCAAATCAATTATTCAGTCATTGAAAATCCTATTTTTATTTTTTATTTATTTATTTTTGCGGTACTGGGGATTGAACCCAGGAACATGCTACCTCCAAGCTACACACCCAGCCCTATTTTTTATTCTTTATTTTGAAACAGGGTCTCACTAAGTTGCAGAGGGCCTCACTAAGTAGCTGAGGCTGGCTGCAAACCCGGATCCTCCAGTCTCAGCCTCCCAAGTACTGGAATTATAAGCGTGCGCCACCACGCCCTGCTGAAAGTCCTATTTTTAAAAAATACTGATCAGAGAAGACTCATTATTATTTTGAAAATATGAAACATACAATGTACAAAATTGTATTTTACTATTATCAAGTTTTGTCTTACAATTATCTTTCTATGTATACATACATATACTATATGCAGATATATGAAGAACTGAAAAATAATTTGCAGAATATTAACTGATTATCTCATGGTAGTGGAATTGTGATTGGGTTTTCTATTTTTTAATACATTGACTAAATCCTCTAAAATGATTATGATGAAAAAGTCATTTATTTATTTATTTATTTATTTATTTATTTATTTTTGCAGTACTGGGGATTGAACTCAGGGGTATTCTACCTCCAAGCTACACCCCCAGTCCTATTTTTGTTCTTTATTTTGAAACAGTGTCTCACTAAGTTGTGGAGGGCCTCACTAAGTAGCTGAGGCTGGCTGCAAATCTGGATCCTCTGGTCTCCGCCTCCCAAGTACTGGGATTACAAGTGTGCGCCACCACGCCCGGCTCTGAAAAAGTCATTTTTAAAGTCAGTTAAGTGGTGATGCACAGCTGTAATCCTAGTACTTGGGAGCCTGAGACTAGAGGATGACAGCCAACTTCAGCAACTTAGCAAGGTTCTCCGCAATTTAGTGAGACCCTGTTTCAAAATTTAAAAAAAGTAAATAAATAAAATAGGGCTGGGGGGCTCAGAGTTAGCATGTCTCTGGTCTCAATACCCAGTAAAACACACACACACACACACACACACACACACACACACACACACACACACGAGTCAGCTGTTGTTCAGTATTAATAGCAAGAGTAATAGTATTCATGGCTTTGAGGAATTATTATGTGGTCAAGCATTGTACTGAATGGTTTGTGTTCAGAAATGTATTTAAGCATTAACTGATCTTATCAGGTAGATAGTGTCTTGTTTTCATCTCTTGTTTGGAGACAGTGTGTACAATTAAACAATTTTTAAAAATTTTGAAATTGCAGGGAAAATAGGTTTTTAGAACATGGTGGGAGGAAAAAAATTTTTAAGTTTAATAGTCATTTTTTCCTAGGAAATTTTCTATAAGTTTCTTAGTTTTAGGAATATAACATCATGTAATCTAGTTATATTTTAAAATCATAGTTTTTAATATGATTCAATGTGTGGTTTATTCAGGAAATAATTATAGAATTTCTAACTGAACTTCTTAATCCTAGAAGCATTTGGAAGTGCATATTTAATTTGGTAGTGCCTGAAAAGTTGTGCTTTTTTCTCCCTTAACATTGTACAAATACTCCATATGTCAGAAGTTACTATTTGGTTGAGAAACAGAAATCTAATTCAGTTATTAGCTTGGGTATAAATATTAAACTAATTCTGTATAAATCTAGTTGCATTGTTTGATTGGCTGTAATTGTAAAACAACTTTGGTTACAGTGCTTAGATGAGATTATTTTGCTACAAAATATCAGATGAGGGGAAATTCTATTGTGTTTTATTTAAGTTTGAAAGCATGTCATTGATAGATCATTGAAGTAACCTGTCATATTATACTAACATATGTTACAGTTTCTGAGTTCACAGAGTTAGGAGCGAGGTGGTGTTCTCCTTTCCAGTTGCAAAGCTTTGAATATGCTATGTCCTGAACTTTCTGAGCAAAGGAACCATTACGTATTTTTCATACTTACTAGACTAAATGGATAAGGCCTGTGCTTTTCTATTTTAAGACCTCGTTTGAATGTCTTGTAAAGTAAGAAGCTGTTTATAATCAAGAAGACTCCCCCCCAAATAAAACCACAACCCATCTACTCAAACCACAGCCTGCCTACTCATACATTGCTTGTTCAAAAGTTGAGACTTGGTCTGGGGAAGAAAATTCTTTTTTGAGCTAAGTGCTATAGAGTTCTTTTTTTTTTTTTTTTTTGCGGTACCAGGGATTGAACCCAGGGGCGTTCTACCTCCGCACTACACCCCCGGCCCTATTTTTTTATGCTTTATTTTGAAACCGGGTCTCACGAAGTTGCGGAGGGCCTCACTAGGTAGAGAGAGGAGAGAGAGAGAGAGCGCGAGCGAGCGCGAGCGAGCGCGCTGAGGCTGGCCGTGAACCGGATCCTCCGGTCTCCGCCTCCCAAAGCACTGGGATTACAAGCGCCACCACGCCTGGCGCCTAGAGTTCTTATCTCTGATCCTTTTATGAATTATTTAACCCTTAAAATTTTCAGCTCTTTACTGCTTTTATAAGCACATTTGTAATGTTGAAGGTCTGAAAACTGAGCCTTTGTCTTGTTTAGAAGATGTTATTTTTAGTTATTTAGGTTTGTGAGAAGTGTCTTTTACTACCAAAGGTGTAGCACTTTCTTGTCTCCATAGGAGTTCTTGCTCATGGTTGTACTGCTGGAGACCACAGTTTGTGCTTCCTTGGGAACAGCATCAAAGAATCCAGCAACAGCTGTATCAACAGAGATGTGCTTGTACATTATTGTGATTTTGAAAGTACTTTGAGAATTGGGCATTTTGCCCCAAAACACTAGCTTCATTGTCTGAAATAATAGGAGATTTGACAAAATTACTTCACAAAGAAAACAAGTTTTTTTTTTGCACTGAAAAATGGAAACATTTTAGTTCATTTATTTTGTAAAATAATTTCATCTTATTGAATGGTGTTTCCAGTTCCTTGTTTTGCTTATGTATTAGATGATTAAAATATATGGTATTCAGCCAGGGATGGTGGCACACACTTGTAATCCCAGTACTTGGGAGGCTGAGACAGGAGGATTGCAGGTTTGAGACCAACCTCAGCAATTTAGTGAGGCCCTCAGCCATTTAGCAAGACCTGTTTCAAAATAAAAAATAAAATTGGGCTGGGGTGTAGCTCAGAGATGGAGTGTCCCTGGGTTCAATCCCCAGAACCACCAAAAAATTTAAAAAATAAATATATGGTATTTAACAAAGATGCAATTAAATTTTCTTCGTTTCACGGTTACAAACTGTCCTTCGAATTTTAACAGGCTGTCTTATATATAATGGCTTGCTTGGAATAGATCAACTCCAGTCTTTATCAACTATAGGCCTGCACTTCAGCAGTAGACTTGAAATCTTTTCCCTCTTTTTTTCCCTTCCAGCATTTTGATGACCCTCTAGCAAACAATCAAAATGTTTCTTTTGTGGTTACTAGTTATCTTATTGTTCACATAAATTTGCAGTAGCTTTGTCACCTTGGATGAGGAATTTTGTATAGATTATGATCCTAGCATTAACATTTTCATTTAATCTTTTCTCTTAAGAGTGCAACACTTAGCAGGACATGATGATGCATGCCTGTAATCCCCAGTACTTGGGAGGCTGAGACAGGAGGATTGCAGGTTCAAAGCCAGCCTCAGCAATTTAGTGAGGCTGTCAGCAATTTAGCGAGAACTTTCTTACAAATAAAAATAAAATAGAGCTGGTGGTATAGCCCCTAAGTTCAATCCCCAGCACAAAGATGAAAGAGAGAGAGGGAGGGAGGAAGGGAAAGGAAGGGAAGGGAAGGGAAGGGAAGGGAAGGGAGGAAGAAAAGAAAAGGGAGGAAGGAAGGAAGGGGACTTTATGAAACTTACACATTTAATGTTCTTAGAATCTTATCAGTAGGGGAGGTTTAAATTATTGAGAGAATGAGGAGTGGGAGCAAATTATTTTCTTTAAAACCACAAAAATAAGAAAGAATCCCAATTTCCTGATGTTAGTGGGATGATCTGCCTTTAAGGCTGCTTCAGAGAGTGATAGAAATTGTCTGGCTGAGTTATGAAATTTTTAAAAATTATACAGATTTTTAATGTATACTAAAATTATAAATAATGATTGAAACCTTTTGAAAATTCCAGAGAATTAACTTAAATGGTTATTCTGCAGCTAAAAAAATTCATACCTTTCTGAAAGTTTTAAAATTATTATCTTAACCCTGTACAAGTAAAAATAAAATTCTCTAGGCATGGTGACACACACCTGTAATCCCAGTACTTGGGAGTCTGAGACAGAAGGATCACAGGTATGGGGCCAGCCTCAGCAATTTAGTGAGACCCTGTTTCAAATTAAAAAAATAAAAAATTAGGGCTGGGGGGTTCAATAACCCAGTACCAAGGAAAGAAGGAAGGGAGGGAGGGAGGCTTTCATACTTTTCTCCTCAAACATAGTAAGCTAAACATCATTGCTCAATGATTTCATACTTTACTTGATGATGTGGTATTATTACTTTGCTGTAATATATTATAGTTAGAGCCTTTTTTGTTCCTCTAGCATTTATTGAGTACTTACTGTAAGCAAGGGACTGCTCAAGGAATGATATCAATATAGTTGTGTACTGAGTAATCTCAGTGATGTCAGTAATCTTGGTGAGTTTTATGGTTTCTCCTTCTTGCTAATATTTAGCATAAAGTTAAGAGCATGAATTTGGGGACCTGACCATTAAATTTGATTTGTGGCTCTACTACTAATTATACATGTGACTAACCATAATACCATTAAACACTTGAAAGAATAGTGACTTTTTTTGATATAGGAAGATTACTTCAGTTGTCTCATAAATGTATACAAACCCACTTTGCCTTGTGTTTTGCATTTGTAGTTGGAACCAGTGATGTGTCCTACCTCATTTTAGTGAGAATTAAAAAGAACATATGGGAAATGTTTAGAACCATGCCTGGCACATAGTGAATACTGTATCAAGCATTAATCACTCTACTACTACAATGAATATTATTAGTAGTATGATTTCACAAAGCTATCAGCCTGCCTGTACCATCTTTTTATCATCTAGTAAAACAGATAACTAAACTTGTTAGGACTAAGTGCAAAATAAAAGTAACTTAACTATATGAAACCTGATATTCATTTCCAAGAAAATAGAATGTGTGAATGCTGTGTATATCTTGATAATACATTTTGGCTGCTCAGAACCTTTGTTTTTTTTCTTTAGTAGACTATGCTTATAAATGAATCTTGAAGAAGAAAAAAATGTGAAGTAAAATTTGTCTTAAGATATAGGACTTGTTTTTTAGGGAAAAAGATCTTGAAGAAGCTCTGGAAGCAGGAGGCTGTGATCTTGAAACATTGAGAAATATAATTCAAGGGAGACCACTGCCTGCTGAACTGAGGGCCAAAGTTTGGAAGGTAACTGGAAACTAAAATGAAGAAAATGAAATCATTAAAATATATATATATATATATATATATATATTGCAGTGCTGTTGATCAAATCCAGGACTTTGTGCACACTAAGCAAGTGTTCTACCACTGAGCTACATCTCTAATCCTTAAAATAATATTTTTAAAAATTTATTTTCAAGCCAGGCATGGTGGTACATGCCCATAATCCCAGCAACTTGGGAGGCTGAGGAAGGAGGATTGCAAGTTCAAGGCCAGCCTTGGCAACTTGGTGAGACCTTGACTTAAAATAAAAAATAAGAAAAAGGACGGGGAACGTAGCCCAGTGGTAGAACACCCCTGGGTTCGATCCCCAGTACCGCCCCCCCCCTCACACACATATTATTTTCAGCTCCCTGGAAAGACTTTATTATTTAATGAGCATGCTGCATCTAGAAATCTAATTTTTCAAACAGAGCAACTTATTAAAATGTGTTTCTAACCAGGTGTGGTGGCACATACCTGTAATACCAATACTTGGGAGGCTGAGACAGGAGGATCACAGGTTTGCAGCCAGCCTCAGCAACTTAGCAAGGCTCTCTGCAATTTAGTGAAAACCCATTTTAAAAAAAATAGGGCTGGGGTTGTAGCTCAAAGGTAGAATGCCCCTAGGTTCAATCCCCAGTAACACAAATAAAATAAAGTATGTGTTTCTATAATGTTTGGGGTGTGTGTGTGTGTGTGTGTGTGTGTGTGTGTGTGTGTATGTATGTATGTGTATGTGTGTTTTTACTGGGGATTGAACCCAAGAACATTCTACCTCCGTGCTACAACCCTAGCCCTTTTTTTTTAATTTTTTGTTTTAAAACAGGGTCTCAATAGGTTCCTGAGAGCCTTACTACATTGCTGAGTCTATCCTCGAACCTGCAATCCTCCTGTCTCTCAGTCTCCCAAGTACTGGGAATGTTTGCTATATTTTATAATAGTGGATTAGGTTGTTTGTTTGTTTGTTGCAGTACTGTGGGTGGAACCCAGGGGCATTCTACCTCTGAGCTACAGCCCCAGCCCTATTTTATTTTTTATTTGGAAACAGGGTCTCACTAAGTTCCATAGGGCCTCACTAAGTTGCTGAGGCTGTTCTAGAACCTGCAATCTTCCTGTCTCAGCCTCCCAAGTGCTGGGATTACAAGTGTGCACCACCACACCCGGCTGTGATTAGTTTTTTTTTTTTTTTTTTTTCGGTACCGGGG
>PVJS01012207.1:0-44322 GCA_004027185.1 Glis glis | reverse complement strand
TGTGTGTTACTGGGGTTGAACACAGGGGTGTTGTACCTCTGAGCTATACCCCCAACCCTTTTTATTTTGAAACGGTCTCACTAAGTTACTGTGCACTGGCCTCGAATCCATGATCCTACTGTCTCAGCCTCCCAATGACTGGGATTACAGGAGTGCGCCACAGCACCTGCCTTAGAAGAGACTTTGAGAAAGATTTTTCTATGGGATGCTCTGTCTGGGAGCTGATTATTACCAACTGCTTAATTGGTGCTGCTATTGGGTCCATCTGAAAGAGAACAAGAATTTTGCAGCTGCCTCCATTTCAAAGGCCCTGAAACATGACGCAGAGGGGAAGGGGCGCTGACCCACGATGGACTCCGGGCTCTTCTTCCCTGTATCCGCCTCCTGCAGGGCTGAGCTGTGCCCTTCCTTCCCAAGGCTGGGGAAGGCCTTGAAAGTCCCTCTGACCAAAGGGAGTGAGGGCGGAGAGTCGGTCTGTGTGTTGTCCCCCAAGTTGGCCTTCACGCCTTGGTCAGGGCGGTAGGTCACGGGCTGGGGCGCTTTGCGTGGCCTCAGCTGTCCTGTGTGTGAGTTCCCAGAGCACCCTTTTGGTAGGCAGGGCTCTATGCTTGACAAGCTGGCATTCCAAACTCCAGATCTTCCAAACACCAGACCCCTCTGTTATTTTTAACTGTCCAAAGTTTTTTCCACACGGTGTAATTGATGGGACTCAATAGCCTCGTCAGAGAATCTAAACTCCAGCTTGTCTTACCTCCCTTGAATGGGCATGTGTCTGATAACCAAGCAGAAAGACACCCCGCTTTCTGAATCGCCTGTTCTAAATCTCCCTGCCTGCCCCACCCCCACTCATCTCCAGGGGAAGAGGGAGCTGGCGATAACCTGAGCTCCCAGCTTCGGTGGCTCCAGATATAGGGGGGAGGATCCCTGCTGTCTGTGACCTTCTCCTCCCACCTCTCCCTCCGGTCTGATAGTGAGGGACAAAGCTGCGTTTTCAGAGAGATAAAAGGAAGGGCATTGAGGAGGTTGGCACTCTTTCTCCCTCTCTCCCTCCTGGCCCTTGTTTTTAGTCCCTCCATTCCCCAAGAGTTAAAGCTACTTTCTCATTGTCCTCTGAGGATAGTCCCAGGGAGACGCTTATATGTAACTGAGCCTGCGATCTTGGGGTGTCCAGTGACTGCCATCCTTGTGACAATCAAGAAGATTTTCAGTTGCCCACATCCAAGAGAAAGTGTGCCGTCTCACATGGCTGTCACGTGAGTCGTGACTTTCTATAGCTTGTGTCTCACTTTTCTTCTCCATCCATGTGTCTCTCCTGACAGCGGGGCACTGGGCAGTCACCCTGTATTCATTGAGCATGTGTGATATACCAGCTCCTGTGGGCCTGGGCACCCAATGGTAGGCAAAACCAACATGGACTCTATATTCTTGGAGAGTATGATTCATCTGGGGAGACCGCCATGAATCACATAATCACACAAATACAAAAATAAAAGTGGGATCTGTATTATGTCACAAAGTCCAGGAAGATGAAAGAGAGAATGGTAGAGGGAAACTGTTTTGGCCTAGTGTGTTGAGGGAAAGTTTCCTTGGATGGGAGGCATTTCATGCCAGGCAGAGGGAATAGCCTGTGCAGAGGTCCTGTGGTCTGCTGGAGGATTTGAGGAGAGCCATCATGGCTGGGGCACTAGAGAGGGAGGGAAGCCTGGCTCATGGCATGGGCAGTGAGGGCAGGAGAGGCCAGAACATGCAGGGTCTTGCTCGATCATTTTAAGGATAGTATACTTAATCCTAAAAGCAGGAGTGTCCATGGAAGGGTTTAAGTTAGGAAGTGACTTGTAACCATTCATACTCTTTTTTTTTTTTGTACTGGGGATTGAACCCAGGGCCATCCTACCTCTGAACTATATCCCCAACCCTTTTTATTTTGAAACAAGGGCTCGGTAAGTTGCTGAGGCTGGCCTCAAACCTGCGATCTTCCTGTCTTAGCCTCCCAAGTATGAGTTTACAGACATGCATCACAACACCTGGCCATTTTTAGTTTTTATTTTGAAACAAGGTCTTGCTAAGTTGCTGAGGGTCTCCCTAAATTGTTGAGGCTGGCCTCGAACCTGTGACCGTCCTGTCTCAGCCTCCCAAGTACTGAGATTACAGGCATGTGCCACTGCACTTGGCTGATACAGTTCATATTCTACAAATTCCCCCCTGCTCCAGGGAGATTTAGCAATGGAGTCTGGAAAGGACAGGATGAACGAGTTCTGGGGAGGCACTTCCGGGTTAAATGTAGACGACACAAATGAGACATAAACACACGCAGGAGCGACAAGGTATGAGCTGGGGAAGCTTCGGTGCTAGAGCTTTCCCTCCACTGCTTCCCTTCCTCAGGTCCTTCCCAGCCACACGTGGCAGTGTGGATCAGCAGCTAGCTCCTTCCCCGTCCTTGGAAGTTTCTGTGGACGCATTTGTTTTCCTCCCAAGTAGAGTGAGCACTTTGCCTCCCTCTGCCTCACCGCCGCCTGCTCCTTTGGGTTCTCGAGGTGTGGTCTGAGGATCACCTACAGGAGGAGTGCCCGAGACTGCTGGACAGGTAGACTCCTGGGCTTCCCCCTGGACCCCTGAATCAAGCTCTCTGGGCACCAGGCCCTGCCATCTAGTTTGAGTACACAGCCGGGCATGGTGGCACGCACTTGTAATCCCAGTACTTGGGAGGCTGAGACCGGAGGATCCGGGTTCGTTCGCGGCCAGCCTCAGCTACTTAGTGAGGCCCTCCACAACTTCGTGAGACCCAGTTTCAAAATAAAGGATAAAAAATAGGGCTGGGGGTGTAGCTCGGAAGTAGAACGCCCCTGGGTTCAATCCCTGGTACCGCAAAAATAAATGAATAAATAAATAAATAGTTTGAGTACACGTTTCTTCCCAGCCTGCCTAGCGACTACAGATACAATGATGCTTTACATGTTGGGGGTGGGGATAGGGGTGTGGAGTGCTTCTGAGGCCCAGATAGTCTCCTTTGCTGTACAATGATGCAATTGAGGAAACCAGGTTCTGGGAACTTGAGTGAAAGTTACAAAGTTACCCTAGCAAAAGTTACAAAGTGTCAAGAGTTTGTGGGAGGAGGGAGTTCAAAGCCAGATTTCTGACTCCAAGCACAACCCCCCTTCCATACCCATAGGCTTGGCATTCATGGAGTTAACAACTTGTGGGTAGAAAGTATTCAAAAAGGGCTGGGGAAGCCGGGCAAGGCGTGGTGGCGGCATGCCTGTAATCCCAGTACTTGGGAGGCTGAGACAGGAGGATCACCGGTTCATGGCCAGCCTCAGCTACTTAGTGAGGCCCTCTGCAACTTAGAGAGACCCTTTTCAAAATAAAGAATAAAAAATAGGGCTAGGGGTGTAGCTCGGAGGTAGAATGCCCCTGGGTTCAATCCCTAGTACCACAAAACAAAACAAAACAAAACAAAACAAAACAAAACACCAAAAAACCCCAACAAAATAAAAAAGATAAAAAATAGGGCTGGGGTGTAGCTCAGAGGTAGAATGCCCCTGGGTTCAATCCCCAGACCACAACCCCTCCCCCAAATAAAAGAGAGAAAGAAAAAATAAAAAAGAAAGAAAGAAAGAAAAAAAAGAAAGAACAAAGAGGACTGGGGATGTAGCTCAGTGGTAGAGTGCTTGCCTGGCATGCATGAGGCCCTGGGTTTGATCCCCAGCACCACACAAAGAAATATTCAGGAAAAAAATTGCATTTATACAGAACATGTGCAAACCTTTTTCTTGTCATTTTTTTTTTTTTTTTTGCAGTACCGGGGATTGAACCCAGGGGCATTCTACCTCTGAGCTACACCCCCGGTCCTATTTTTTTTATTCTTTATTTTGAAACAGGGTCTCACTAAGTTGCGGAGGCCTCACTAAGTAGCTGAGGCTGGCCGTGAACCCGGATCCTCCTATCTCAGCCTCCCAAGTACTGGGATTACAAGCATGCACCACCATGCCCGACTTTGCCATTATTTTGTAAACAGTACAGTATAACAACTATTTACATTCCATTTATTTACATTGTTTTTGATATTATGAATAAACTAGAGATGATTTAAAGTATACAGGAGGATGTGTGTAGGCTTCTGCAAACACCACACCCTCTTATACAAGGGACTTGAGCACTGCAGACTGTGGTACCCATGGGGGTCATGGAACCAGCGTCCTGAGGATACTGAGGGAGGGCTGGTTCCCACACTGCCTTTATTTCCTCACACCTCCTTCCTCCAGTGTGCAAGTTAAAAAGTATTGAGTTGTTACAATTTCCAGATATAGTTTTTATTCTTTAAAAAAAGATTAGTACCAGCAGGTTATGGTGGTGCACCTCTGTAATCCCAGGACTCGGGAGGCCAAGACAGAAGAATCGCAGATTTGAGGACAGCCTCAGCCAGTAGCTTGACTCTCAGCAATCTAGTGAGACCCTGTTTATAATAGAAAATAAAATAGAGCTTGGGGTATAGCTCAAGGTAGAATGCCCCTGGGTTCAATCCCCAGTACCAGAAAAAAAATTGGTACCAGCCTGGCACAGTGCTGCATGCCTGTAATCCCAGCACTTGAGAGGCTGAGACAGGAGGATGGCAGGTTCAGGTTCAAGGCCAGCCTTAGCAACTTAGCAACTTAGCGAGACCCTCGGAAACTTAGTGAGACCCTGTTTCAAAACAAAAAAGAGCTGGGGGTATAGCTCAGAGGTAGAATGGCCTGGGGTTCAATCCCCAGTACCAAAAAAAAAAAAAAAAAAAGAAGAAAGAAAAAGAAAAAGATCAGTACCTTACTAAGGGCTCATGAGATCCACCAGGAAACTGGGTATTTAGTTACATATGAAAGGGTGAATCAGGTGCATTTACTGATATTATTATTATTATTATTATTATTATACACTTTTTTATTATGGAAGATATTAAAAGTAGGCAGAATAGTATAGAGAATCCCATGTCTCCATCACTTCAACAGTCATAGTGGGGGTGTCTTTTCAATTGTTCAGACTTTGCCTGTGATGCTTTTGTTTGTTTGTTTTTGTCCATTGTATGGAAGAGCTGTGAGGAGAATCTTTCAAATGACCCCGCTGGCTGCTGACCAGAGAGGAGAAAGTTCTTCTGACTCCTCTGTCTGCAAAGGTACAGAGCCAGTGCTGGGAGCAGTAGATCTAGAAAATACCTTAGAGACCACAACAGCAGAGGCCTGGCGAGCTCTGGGACGGCTCATAAGAGGTGGAGTTAGGCCCGGGATCCGGGTCCTCCCTGCAGTGAGCCCCATTTCCTTCACATATCACAAAAGGTCTCATTAGTTTTTGCTCTAGAATTTTCTAGAATGAAGCTGTCCATGAAAAGCTGTCCGGAGCCCTGTGGTCTAAGTACAAGTATTTGGCCACATAGGCCTTTGCTTCCTCTTGGTAGAAAACACTCTGAGTATAGCTTGGAGGTCTTACAGTCTGGCTAGAAAAGAATAAATACACTTATAAAATGAACCCCTGCGGGGGCAAAGTGGGCCGCGTGTTCTGCCTTCATTAGTTCTGCCTGCCCTGCAAGTCTAGAAGCTCTATAGCAACACACAGCTCAGTGACGGTTCAATGAGTGCCACAGAATTTCAGGGAAGAAAGCTGGGCGTGGTGGCGCACGCTCATAATCCCAGTACTTGGGAGGCTGAGACTGGAGGATCTGGGTTCACGGCCAGCCTCAGCTACTTAGTGAGGCCCTCCGCGACTTTGTGAGACCCGGTTTCAAAATAAAGTATAAAAAATAGGGCCGTGGGTGTAGCTCAGAGGTAGAATACCCCTGGGTTCAATCCCCGGTACTGCAAAAAAAAAAAAAAAAAAAGAATTTCAGGGAAGAATTTCATGGAAGAGGCTAGGATTAGGGGGCCTTGACCAATGGGCAGATGTGAGTGGGCTGACGAGAGGGATGCTTCCCTCTGAAGAGGGGGGTGTTCTCTCAGCACAGCATACCACCCAGATACTCTTTAGCACCTCCTCAAGTGGAAGGCTCTGCACTTCGCACAGTGTAGGATACTAAAAAGTAGAGGACACAATTTCTGTTCTCCAGCAACTTTCTATCTGGTTGAGGGACGAGACATATGTTGAATCCTAAGATAAGCTGAAGACCTAAGGACTGTAAGCTGGAAGCTGGCTTTTAAGATAAGCCAAGGAGGAGTACAGTTGAAACCAAGAGATGAATCATATAGTAGAGCACAGTCACAATACTGATGGCCGTGCATCCAGTGCCTTCTGTTGTGTGTGGGTCTGTGTTGGACACTGTAATAACTGCATTCGTACCCAGCAACCTTTTTTATGGAGGGAGGTGCTGGGAATTGAACCCAGAACTTTGTTCACGCCAAGCCCTCTACACTAATAATCAGACTTGTTTCAGCTCTGACACTTGAAAACCTATACCTTGCTCAGCAGCCCTAGGCTGCGCACTGAACCCTTAACTCATTTAATCCTCCTAGAACCCTAGAAAGCAGCTGGTATTAACTTTTTTATTGATGAGAAAACTGCAAGTTTAAGCAACTTGCCCAAGACCCCACGGCTGGCAGAGGTGAAGCTGAGGAGTGAAACTATGTCTGTCCATCCAAATAAGCTCAAGTTCAAAAAGGAGCAGCAAGAATAGCAGCCAGCCTGGGTAGAGGGAGAGAGGAAGCTGGACAGGTAGTGAAGGGCCTGGTTATAAACACCTGTGTGAAGAGTTTGACACTGGTCCTGCAGGTGCAGGGGAGTTATTTAAGGCACAGTGCGGTGGACACTGGGGCTGATTAGTCTGCAGGCTGGCTTGTTGGGGAGGCTATAGCTGACACACAGACTGAAGTGTCTGGGGTCCACGGGAAGGGCGGAGGTGGGACTGTGCCTGGTCAAACCAAGTAATGAAAACTCGCACAGCCCATCACACTTAATTAAAATCAAATAAACACTCCGACAAACCCATCTCCTACCAGGTAGGGCTGGAGATTCCAGCTCAGTACTGGGGCGTTAGGACTGGTTTAATCTGGCTGCAGGGACATAAAGCTTCATCAATATGTAAAATTTGTAAAATATGCATATGCTGTGTGTTGATGAGGTCCCTTACACATTTATGGCTTTATCTTTGAGTGTGGTGCCCCATCGTAATCTCTTTTCTCCCCCTTTCCATTCTTTCTCAATATTTTCCTGTTCACCTGAGAACCCTTTCCGTTTCCTCGCTCTCAGCACATGATTTCACCCCATACTTGTTCAAGAAAATTGAAACCCTGAAGCAAGAATTTCGTTTCCATCCCTGTCCTCTGCCTCATTGTGGCAAGCGTCACCTCTTCATGAGGGCCCTCCTTGGCCATCCACCTAAAGATATTGTTCTTGCATCGTGATCCCAGTGTCCTGTTTTATTTTCTTCACAGTGCATACAATATCAGAAATTATATTTATGTGTTTGATCACCTGTCCTTTGTCTGCCTTTCCTTTTGGAGTTAAGTTCCATGAGAACACAGACCTCGGGCACTGTGACCAGCCTGGTTCTTAGAACATAGTAGATGCTATGACATCGTAGGGGCTTAATAAGTGAACGAGTGAATTTCCCTGGCTTCAGCCAGCACCCTGGTTTAATCTTCCTCTCTCCTCCTGCCTGATGTCCCCTCTGAAACTTATGTCCTAAGAGGTGCTTATTCTACTGTCATCTAAACAAAGATCTTAGTGTCATCTTTGTCTCCTTTTTCCATTTGTCTACACTTACACTTAGTCCTATTGACTTAACTTTGGCCATGGTCTGTACTCTGTCCCCAAGTCTGTCTGCTTCTCACTCAGGTCAGTATGTCTCATGGGGACACTGGCAGGAGCTTCCTAATTGAGTTCCCAGCCTGCAGTGTCTCTCCCCCATCAGGCCATTCCTCTCCACAGGGAGAGCTTTGTACAGTCCATTTTCTTTATACCTTTGACAGCTCCTCCTGATTATAGAATCCGTCCGTCCATCCATCCATCCATCCATCCATCCATCCATCCATCCATCCATCCATCCACTATTAGCACCAACCCTGTGCTGGGGCAGAGAGCTGAAAGCACAAGTGTTGCTCTCATATCAATTTTCAATCTTGTAGGAGGGGACAGAAACAAACAACCCAGATTACTCAAGCATTACAGGTGCTTTTTATTCATTTATCCCTCAATTATTTGTTGAGCTCCCCCTATGTGTCCAACAGTCAATAAGACAAAGACCCTGCCGTGGGACTCACATTTTAGCGGGGAAGACCAACAATGGCCAGATACACAGTATAAATGCAACAGAGGAAGATGGAGCAAGGTAAGGAGCATGCGTGTGGGGGCCTGGCCTCTTGACGGGGGGTGGGGGAGGCTCAGAGATGCTTCCCTGAGATGGTGATGATTGAGCAGAGACCTGAGGGTGGGAGGGAGTGGCACCTGCGGGTATCTGGGGATGGGGGGAGGAGTGTTACTAGCAGAGGGAGCAGCCAATGCCCTGTGCCAAGGCCCTGAGCTGGGAGTGCACTCTGGGGAGTGTGTTCACGGTACAGAAGGGGGAGGGATCAGTTCTACCCATGGGGACCAGGGGACACTTCTCAGAGGAGGACACCAAACTCCCTACCCGACATCACTATTCAGCCTCCCACTCGACTACCTCTCCCTGGGTTCTGAGCTTGACTCGTGCCTGACCATGGACCTCCCACCTCAGGCCTTTGCTTCTGTGATATCCTCTGCCAGGACCTCATGCATCTGATGAACCTTCCATATTTCCTTGCCCTTCAATGCCTGAGCCTTCTCCAGGCAGAACCGGCTGCCCCCTCTGCAGGTCTCGTAGCACGTAGCTCATGTCAGCAGTGCGCTTGGCACAGTGACTTCTGGTAGCAGTGCCTGAGCTGGTCACTTCCACCTGCTAGAGCTCTTTGAGACAAGGAATTGGGTCTTAGACATCTCCTGGTCTGTGGGGCGCACAGGAGGTGGTTCAGTGCACATTCAAAGCAAGTTCCTTTGGAAAACAACGTGTTTTGTTATCAGACCACTCTATGTAGATATGTGGGCAGATGCACATGCCCTTTTACACATCAGTTGCTTCTTTTTAGAGTCTTAGAGCTCTCGATGAAAGCAACAGGGTCATGAAATTAATTTGTCACTCTGGTGCCAGCTCCACTCAGCCGACTCCCAGCCTGAAGAGTTTTTAAACATGTGTTTCTCATCTACGTGCTAATTTCTCTTCCCTTTCTCAGTTATCTTCTCTTCCCCTTGAACCTGTGGGAGGTAATCACCTTCAGATCCGGGGCACCTGCCCCTCCTCCTGTGCCCACCGACCAGGTGTTTTCCAGCTCTGGCCTGGGAGGAGGGAGGTGGTCCCTGAAGTGGGATGGGCAAGAGGAAGTAAAAATGAAATGATATTTCCACCCCTCTTGACATTTATTACAGCTTGTTTGTTTGAGAAAGAAAACACACACGCATGCACGCACACACTTGCTATGAACTGAATCATATATATTTTTGTTTTGTTTTGCAGTACTAGGGATTGAACCCAGGGCCTTGTGCATGAGCTACATCCCCAGCCCTTTTTAAAATTTTATTTTGAGACAGGGTCTTACTAAGTTTCCCAGGCTGGCTTTGAACTTGTGATCCTCCTGCCTCAGCCTTCCAAGTCGCTGGGATTACAGGTGTGTGCCTCTGTGCTTGGCTCTGAATCATGTATCTTTAAGGGGATTCTGTGATTTTTTTTCCCCTCCCCGATTGAGATACAAGAGTATCTCTCGAAGTCTTGGGATTAATTTATTAATTCAATATACCCTGAGCATGCAGCACAGTGTGTGGGTGCTGAACACAGAGCCATGAACAATATGGGCAAAATCCTTGCCTTCCTGGAGCTCCAATTCTAGTGGGGGCTTCGAGAAGAGAATCTAAGTAAGTAAGTAGTGAGATGGTGGTAATTCTGTGGAGGTTATTCAAGCAGGGAGTTGGGACAGGGAGTGTTGGGGAAGGATAACTTAAGATAAGGTAACCAGGGAGGACCTCACTGAACATGGCATTTGACAGTCATTTGGAAGAAAATTCAAGGCAGGGGAATAGTTAGAACCAAGGTTCAGAGATGGAAGTGTGGCTGATGTGTTGAAGACTAGCAAGGAGCCCAGTGTGGTCGGAGCAGAGTGGGAGAGGGGAAGAGCTTATCTTTGGCTTGGGAACTCACTGGGGAGCTTCGCATCACCCTGACTGCTGAGTTGAGAGTAGATGAGGAGGCAGAAGCAGAGCAGGAGACCAGCAAGGAGGCAGTGATAAGAATGGTAAAGGTTGGAAGAGGCTGGATTTTGAATGCTTTTTTTGGGGGTATTGGGAATTGAACTCAGGGGCATTCTACCTCCGAGCTACACCGCCAGCCCTTTTTATTTTTTATTTTGAAACACGGTCTCACTAGGTTGCTGAGAGCCTCGCTAAATTGCTGAGGCTGGGTTCAAACCTGCGATCCTCCTGTCTCAGCCTCCCAACTACTGGGATTACGGGCATGTGCCACCATGCCCGGCTTGGATACCTTTTGAAGGTAGAGTTGACAGGATTTGTGAAGGAATTGGACGTGGAATGTGACAAGAGAGGCATCCCAGTTGACCCTAAAGTATTTGGGCTGAGTGAGTAGAAGATGAGCCGGTGGATTGCTGAGATGGTGAGGAGGGTGGGGCAGCAGGTGTGTGAGGGCTCAGCTTCGCACTCAGAGAGCTTGCAACGCCGATTCAACATCCAGGTGGAAATGTCCGATAGGCGCATGTGTTGTTGTTGATGAGTTTCCACCCAGGGAGATTGGGACACTGTCTAGTGGGTCTCACTGGGACCTGGATGCAACTTGGTTGCTATAAAGGCATAGGCAACTAGCTCTGGGCATACACTATTGAGTTTAATTAAAAAAATTATTTCTTAAAATATATTGGGAATCAATCCAAGAAATATTAACTAGTACCAACTACATGCATGACAAATGTCTGCCAACCACATGCTAGCATTGAGCCAGGTGCTAAGGAGATGTCAGTAGAGCAGGACTGAAGAGGTGGGTGTCACGGTACTTCTTGGAGCTTAGAGTCTGCAGGCAAAAGTGCACGAAGTATACATTTCATTAGAGCAATGGCAAATCCACGACTAATATTGAGCAGACCCTATATCTTGATGAATAAATTAAACTCTTCACACACGACATTCTATTTCTGTTATTGTGACAAAGAAAGAAAAATTTTAAATGTGGTTTTCTCCAAAGTAATTTTTTCCTTTTTGCTGAGAAACATGATTTGGAAGTCCTTGTGCTCCGAGTCCATACATTATCAGGATTTACCAAACAAGGCTCAGCATCTTCCCATGGACAAGCATTCGCACAGGAGGTGACTGGTTATCAAGATGGTATATGTTTTCCCTGGCAGGGAAACTGCTACAATCAAGTGTGTTAGTACACATTTACCTAATTCATCCTCAAAAGTGGGTGAGAAATCTTTATTCAAAATATTGAGAGAGGATATGTGCAGCTAGAGGTAGGGGTTTGAATTAGTGTTGAGTGCATATAAGAAAATTAAATAAATAAGACAACTATTAATTCCAGGGAATACAAGTTATCCAGGGGAGAAAATGTAATCACAGAATGCTACACATCTTAGGTCTGAAAGTTTAGGTAATCACAGTCATATAAACAGTAGTCATTGAGAAAATAAACATATTATATCTATCCACACATGCAGAGAGAGAGAGAGAGAGAGAGGGAGATAGATAAGTAGATAGGGAGATGACAGATTGCAGACAGGCAAATGGAAAATACAGGGATGGAGAGACAGGCAGTGCGCATGTGTGGTAGAGACAGGGGAAGGAGACAGCAGAGGTAAAAGAATGGTCAACCCACTCTTCCCTGGTGGGAAGATGATAAAGTCTAAAACTAAAAAGTCAAGAAGTAACAGTTAAAAACAGGCTATTTAGAGATGTATATGTAAATAACAAAATAATCAATTAAAAGTACGAAATTGCATTGGACCAGTATTTTGCATAACAAGTCTTGTTATGCTAAAAATTGTTAATAGAAATAAAATTAAACCATTAAAAAAAAAGCGGGTGAGCAGTTTTGTGAAAGTGACAGTAAAAGCTATGACAAGTCTGATGGGAATCCGGCACCTGGCGGGCCTGGACCGGCAGGCTGGGCACCTTTTCCTCTGTCGCTATCTGCTTATGTGGAAGGCCCCCCTCGTTTTGGTCTTTATGTCCCATGGCATGGGGAACTGGATCGGGGTGGGTAGTTGGGTGGTATTCTAGCTCTTGGCATCAGATTATGTCTTCTGGCTTGAAATTCCTTAGTTTGGACAAGGTCCCAAGTGATTCAGGGATGTCTTGGAGAGCATCCCTGGACCCTAAATCTCAGAGGGCTGGAGCGATGACGTTTATAGCATCTCCTTCTCTAGCAAGAGAACTTCCAACGTGGCCATTTTGCCTTCTTCATCTCTGGCTCCCCAGCTCCTGGCTCTGCGCCTGCCACAAAGTGCGTGATTGGCAAGTATTGGTGGAGGGAACGAGTGGTGCGTGCCCACCACCCCACCAGTCTCCAGAGCAGAGGCCGGCGGTGGCTGACTTTGAACAGAGCTGTGTGGGAGTATTGCTCAGGCCAGACTCTCTGTCCCCTGGGCACCAGAATGTACCAACAGATGTGATCTGTGATTCTAGAAGGTTTGGGGGGATGGCGCAGGCATGGGCAGAAGCAGTAGAGAACAGATGAAGTTAAACTATGATAGTCAAAGGGAAGAGGAAGCCAGGGGCCGTGAAAAGCCCAGGTACAAAGGTTGCCAGCTGGGTGCTTAGCTCAGCTTTGGGGAATTATTGCTTCCCAGTTGGCCTTGAAAGGGATTCCTTTTTTTTTTTTTTTACTGTAGAGTATGGAAAAATTCAAACACATATTGTATAAAGAGCCCTCATATACCCATCATACAGCTTCAACAATCAGCGATTCATAGTCAGTCCAGTCTCACCGAAAGCCTACTTCTCCCTTCCCACACTGGAAAGTATTTTGAAATAAATCTTAGACATCATTTCATCTGTAAATATTTCAGTTTGTATCTACAAAAAAAAAGATTCTTTTAAAAACATAGTCACAGTCTCATCTGAATTAACAATTTCTTTTTGTTGTTGTTGGTACTCGGGATGGATCCAGGGGTGTCCTACCTCTGAGATATACTCTCACCCATATTTTATCTTGAAATAGGGTCTCACTAAGTTGCTGAGTATCTTGCTAAGTTGTTGAGGCTGGCCTGGAACTTGCAATCCTCCTGTCTCAGCCTTCTAAGTACGGTGATTACAGGTGTGCGCCACCATGTCTGGCTAACAATTTCTTAATATTTTCAAATATGCAATTAGTGTTAAATATGTTTGTTGGCATATATGTGCCTGTATACCCATACACATGTAATATTATTTAGCAGAATATTAAAATGCCTTTGGTTTTATAGAAACGATGTGTATTTGTTACTTAGATTTCAAGCAATATGCAACAAAGGATGAGAGTAAAAACATCACCCCAAACCTACCAGATGGACATCATTTCAGATACCTCCCCATATGTAAGTAAGTCCACATAGAATAAATGGAAGATGAGCATACATGCTGTCAGAAATACTTTTTATAGCTGGGCGTGGTGGCACACGCTTGAAATCCCAGTACTTGGGAGGCTGAGACAGGAGGATCCGGGTTCATGGCCAGCCTCAGCTACTTAGTGAGGCCCTCCGCAACTTAGTGAGACCCTGTTTCAAAATAAAGAATAAAAAACAGGGCTGGGGGTGTAGCTTGGAGGTAGAATGCACCTGGGTTCCATCCCCAGTACCTCAAAAAAAAAAAAGAAATCCTTTTTATGTTCAAAAAGAAATGTCTGAGTTGTATTTTAGAGCTGAAAGGGCTCTTTAGCTTTTGCATCAGGCCGGTGGACGGTCAACACCTGGAGGGATGGGCCACGCCTTAGTGATGTTTGTTGGTCCCCCACCCCGCCACAGTGCCTGGCACTCAGGGTGACATGTACATCCATGTCAATAGCTATGATTTGACTCAAAGGGCCCTTAAGAGACTGTCCAATCATCTTGTGGAATAGGGTGGCTCAGGAATTGAAATCCCTCGCTGAGCTCCCATAGCCAGCAGGGCATGCATGGGGCTGGGGCCAGCTCCCCCGAGGCTTCCTTCTTTCCCGCTTTTTCTGCAGCCCGCGGGATTTAGCCACATTGCAGAGTAATTCTATGTCCACGCTTGGAGTCACACACACCTGGCCTTGATTCTGCTCTCTTTCCTATAACTCAGTGGCTGTGTGGCTTCTCTTCCCCACACGGTTTCCCCAAAGGCTGCCATGAAGGCTGCCATGAGGGGTGAGTGACCTCACTGCACAGTTCTTAGCATGAGCTAGGTGCCAAAGAAATCTTACCTGTGGTTGCTATTGATACTTGTCAAACTAGTAGCAGGGGTGGTAACGGTATCATTCTTTCTTTCTTTTTGACTTTATGCATTTTATTTTTTATTATTGGTGCATCGTAATCATACATCTTGAAGTTCAGGGTGATAGAGGCATACATGCACACAGCCCTCATTGAGCCCTCCCCCAGTTCCCACCTCCCTCATTTACCCTCCCCACATTCCCGTGATCAACACAGTGATTGGCTTTGATAAGTGTGTGTATGTACATCATGTCCATTGGGGTGTTTCCCTCTTCAAGTGTTCCTCCCCTCTCCCGTCTCCCTCAATTAGGTCCCCTCCTTCACTCCGCTAAGGTTTCTCCTTTGTTTGGGGTTCCTCCTGTGTCCCAATTTTTCCCTAGCTTCATTCTTTTCTTATTCTTCAACTGGAATGCAAAGAAAATTCAACACCCCTCCTCCACCCTACCCCACTCTCCCCTACCCCCACTCAGGTTCCCAGTTGCAGATAGGACCAAGTTTATAACTTTGATTTTTGCTTGCTTCCTGCCATTGGGAAGATGAGGTTGTTATTGTTGTTATTGTTATTATTATTTTGCAGTACTGGGGATTGAACCCAGGGGCAGTCTACCTCTGAGCTACACCCAGCTCTATTTTTTTATTTTGAAACAGGGTCTCACTAAGTTGCGGAGGGTCTCACTAAGTAGATGAGGCTGGCTGTGAACCTGGATCCTCCTGTCTCAGCCTCCCAAGTACTGGGATTACAAGTGTGCACCACCACACCTGGCTGACAAGGTTATTTTTATGTGGGAATCATTCTCCTGCATTGCGTCAGCTCCTGGTTGGCCATTCATGGGTGGTGGTCAAGGTTCATGTGTCTTCTCCCTATATGTGTCGTAGAGGTGCTGCCTAACAAGAGCTTAGCGAATAGGTATTCTAAGCCCTTCCAACAGAAACCCTGGGTGTGGGGCTGAGGGCAAGGCGCCTGGCCTTCCCTGTTGCCCGGTCCATCTGCTGATTCAGCAGCTCTTCCAGGGCCCTCCTCCAGGCCCCGGGTCTGTCAGGTCACTAATGGAATCTGCTGGAAGCAAATTAACTCAGGAAAAAAAGGGCTAACAAATCACTCCAGCTGTTGGTGTCTGCCCAGGATGGCTGGCACTTCTCCACTTGCAAGTCCTCTCCCCACATTTTATACCCTTCCTGGGGAGCCCCAGTTTCTCTTGCATGGTTACGGAGGAGCACAGAGCTGCACTCTGTCCCTCCGGGGCAGAGCTGTGGCTGCGAGGGTGAAAAGGCCCCTGTGCGGCTGCTGTGCCCTCCTGAGCAGCCGGCCTAGAGCCAGCCTCATGCATTATCCACAGGGCAGGGTGCGGGCTGGCTTCATCACTTGTTCCAAGTCAGGGCTGGGGTAAGGGGGCAGGTAGAGGAGGAATGGCTCTTAAGCCTGGGCCTGGGCTCGGGCTCGGGCTCTTCTTCCTGGTTAAATGTGTGTTCTTTCCAAAACACTGTCTTCTGCAGGGTGGGCTCCATGCTCCTGTGGGGTCTGTCCAGACCCCTGCATTCTGCAAGGCAGTTTTCCTCCCTAGACCTGTGCAGGGTTTTGGGGGGGCTTCCCAAAGCAGGTCAGGAAGTGGCTTGCTTCTGGAAGCACCAGGCCCTTGCCTTGGCCTTCCTCTTTCTTTCTTCCCCCATCCCTTCCTATTCCCCCAAAAGGTGCTTCATGGATCCCTGGGTAAATTGAAAGTGCTTGGGCTGAGCGTCCTGCATGCTCCAATAGGGATGATCAGAGAAGAGGGAAAGAGGTTCTTCTTCTGCTTCTGAGGAGAAGGTCCGGGGGAAAGATTTTCTGGGGTTGGAGGACCCACAGTGATATTCCGGGGTTTCCTTGGAAGGAGAGAGTTTAAATAGTGGAATGGGGGTGGGGCAGTGGCTGCCATTGTGTCTGGGGTGGAAGGAACCATAGACAGCGTCCTCCTGTAGATGGAGAGTCCAGAGAAGTCGTATCTTGCCCAAAGCCATCGGGGACAAGCTCCGTGAAGGCCCATAGCCCAGGCCAGGCGTGGGCGTGTTTAATGTCCCATTAAACACTTGTTTCTTTCCTCCCAATTCATGCAGCCCTTTGGTAGCAGAGGTTGATCTAGATTCTAGAAGCTAAGTTTCCTGATATTTCCTGCCCAAGAATAGGAATGACACCTGAGCACAGGGATCATGCTATGGGGCTCTTGCTGGCCACTCCTGTCTCGAGCCATTAAAACCCCTGAAGTATGAGGTGCCAGCTAACAGCACCCTGATGCCATTCTTTCTTCTATCCTGTTGACCCAGGGCTGTACCTGTTGCTTTGGATTAAATTTACATATGCGTTATATATTGGCTCAGTAGGGCCCCCACATAACCCTGACACATGCTTGGCCAGAAAATCCTTGAATTTCTGAGACTAGCTTCCTGTAAAAGTAGGCTGTGTAGTAGTAGGGTGAGCCCATGGACAGAACTCCAGGCCGGTATGAGGAGGCCTGAGTTCTCTGTCTCCCACCATGTGCCTGAGACTTCTAAGACCACCCAGGGAGGTCTTTACAGACCAGTGTCCTGGAATACATTGCAATGTACTCACTAGACCAGTGTTGCTTCTATAAACTGTGCCATCTTGTCAGATCACCACTCTGAGCCTCAGTTACTTTTTCTGTAAAATGGGTTTAATAATAATGATCTCCTATCTGACCTGAGCAATAAGGGTGAGATGGCACATATGAAATCTCTTTGAAGAGAGGATAAGGGGTGGGTTCAACTCCTAGTTCCCTCATTCCTATTGATTTTTTTTTATTGCCATGCCAAATAAACCATTTGGGATTTTACTTTGCTCATCTCACAGATACAAAAGTAGAGAGGGTAAGTGTAGGTTAATAAATAGGAGCAATTGTCACTGGGTAAGTCATCGATGGAGCTGGCAGAAGCTGGGCCCTGGGCCTCCCAGTTCAGTCTCCCTACCCCTCCTGCCTGTTACTTTTTCATATTCTATATCAAAGTCTCTGTCGTTCTTTCAAGTCCTATATAGTCTGTGCTCTGATCATCTGGGGACAGCACAATTCTTTTTTTTTTTTTTGCGGTACTGGGGATTGGACCCAGGGGCGTTCTACCTCCGCACTACACCCCCGGCCCTATTTTTTATACTTTATTTTGAAACCGGGTCTCACGAAGTTGCGGAGGGCCTCGCTAAGTAGCTGAAGCTGTCCGCAAACCCGGATCCTCTGTCTCCACCTCCCAAGTTCTGGGATTACAAGCGTGAGCCACCACGCCCGGCTGTACAATTCTTATTAATATTAAAGGTGGGGGTTTCTTCCTTACTTCCCTTCATTTCTAAATCAGTCTTAGAAAGGAGAGGGCAAAAGTAAAGCTGGAAGGACATCTATGCCTCAAAAAGAACACATTTCTGGTTTGTTTCCAGTTTGGGCTTCCTCTGGTGACAAGTGTGAACAGTGACTGATGAGCCTCAGAACTTCTTGACTATTGGAGGGTTTTGATTTCAGGGTCACTCTGAAATCGACAATTTGATCTCGCTGCCTAGTTCAGCCAGATACCAGGAATCCAAGAGACCCGGGATGTACATTTGCTTTCATTTCAGATTCCAAATCACTGATTTGCTGATAACAACTTTATCTATATACATGAGAAAAATAGCTGTAAGTGCAAACTCTGTAAACAAATTGGGTTTTCTTATTGACTTATCACTTCAACTTTTTTTTTTTAACACTTCATTTCTAATTGCCTTGCACTGGTCAGGAGGTTAGGTCTCCAGTTCTCAAGCTTCCAACTGAGATGTTCTCTAAATAAACACTTATATGACCAAAGAGTTTGGTGTTATTTGAAAAGTCCATTCTATTTATTTATTTATTTATTTATTGCGGTACTGGGGATTGAACTCAGGGGCATTCTACCTCCGAGCTACACCCTAACCCCATGTTTTATTCTTTATTTTGAAACAGGGTCTCACTAAGTTGCAGAGGGCCTCACTAAGTAGCTGAGGCTGGCTGCGAACCTGTGATCCTCCAGTCTCAGCCTCCCAAGTACTGGGGTTACAAGCGTGCGCCACCACACTTGGTGAAAAGTCCATTCTTTAAGAGAAGAAAAAGATGATTCTTTTTCTTTTAAACTGAAGGGATTCCAGGCTACTGGTTGGTTTTGTAAGTTCCTGTGTTCTGGCGATTTGTAGGGTCCGGGGAGTGAGGATAGAAGCTGTGTCCAGCTTGTGATAGATAAGAGTAAGAAGAGTAACGGTGTTCCAGTCAGCTTTCTCAGGCCAGCCTTAAGGAAGTCAGGTCAGAAAGCCTGAGCTGTTTGCAGGTCTTGGAGGCAGGCATCTGACATAGGGTCCTGCCCAATGCGGTTCCACCCCCTCCTCTGTTGAGGGGGTTTGAAGATATTGTCTTTCTTAGTGTGGGACATTCCCGGCGAAGCCACCTGAGTGTTGACAGTATAGTGATGGAGGTTTGCAATGTGTGTGTGTGTGTGTGTGTGTGTGTGTGTGTGTGTAAAAGATAGCCAGAGGCTTCCACAATCTTCTGGCTTACTTTACATTTTGTGATTTTGAACATTTAAAGAGTAACTCACTTTTGGTTAAAAAAGAAAAATAAAAAAATTGCATAGCACAGAAGGGCATAAAACAAGGAGAAAAAAGGAAAGAAAGAAAAGAAGAGACTTCCTCCCTGTGTGCCCATTCTGGTCACCACAGCTGAGGACGGTTTTTCTGTGCATCCCTCCAGAGGTTTTCTAAGCCTCTGCAAGCATATGTTTGTGTGTGCAAAGCTATATAAGAATAGCTGTTGGTAATTCTATTAAAAAAAGTCATAAGGCAATTTCCCTTACTTCTATGACTATTGGTAAATGGAGAGAAATCCCATTCAGATCCTTTAGGAAAATCCTTTCTATCAACACTCTAGTATCTCCGATAAGCCTCTAATGTCGTTCATGGCATGGGCTCTGCTTAGCGATGCAAACAGTACCCAGCGTGGGGCAAAGAAAGTTACTGTAAGTGTTAAACAAAATGCAGGCTAGAAACATTCAGTGCAGAAATCAGTGTGGAAGACAGAAACACTGCCCGTATAAGTGAAGAGATTGTGGGTTGTTTTTATAATATGTACATATATATTGATACTGGGGATTGAACCAGGGGCTTTCTACCTTTGAACTACACCTCCAGCCCTTTTTAAATGCTTTATTTTGAAACAAGGTCTTGTTAAGTTGCTGAGGCTGGCCTTGAACCTGTGATCCTCCTGTCTCAGCCTCCCAAGTACTGGGATTATAGGCGTGGGCCACCGCACCCTGCTTGTTTTCATAATATCTGACCAGTGGTGTGCCTCTTTTCTAGGAATCTCACAGCAAAATATTAAAGGTCAAATAAATGTGTAACCTGAGAATGTGCGATGTTTACGGCCAAAGGCCGTGACTGGTGATCCTCCTGGGTTTGAGCTCTAGGAATCTCCAGATGGTTCTCTTAAGATGCAGAGCCCAGGCAGGCTGGGCATTACCTGTTAACACCATCAAATCCCGCCCCCTCCCCATTTTAGGACAAGGGGATGAGGGAGTAACAAAACAGCCTGGCAAACTGGATTCAGACTGCAGTTTTTCCTCCGCCTGTAGACTTGGCTGTTATGCTAAAGAAGGGGTTTTGAGAACAAGTTCAGTCATTGGAACTCTTTCTCTGGTCCAAGGTGTGGTGCACAAGGAGTCATGCTCAGGCCTCCGACCCTGTTTTGCTTTGTGACTTCCTGGGAGATGGAGCACTGGGGAGCCTCTAGGGATACCCTCTCTAGCAGCGGCTTCTTCCCGGCCACCTCCTCCTTTGTGTTGCTTCTGTAGGTCCATTCTTCCACAACTGGACTCTCTCCAGAGAACCAGATCTGGCGCTGGGAGCCCGGAGCTCCTTTTATCCTCTCCTCTGTCCTCACTTCAACTACCTTCAGCACCTCTTAGCTTCCCCATCTCCAAAAGGGGTAATGTTCTCCTTGAAAGCGTCTTTTGAGCATGCATTGATGTCTCCTCTGTGCTTTGAAGAGAGAGAATCCTGTCAAGTTGCTCTGCAGTCCTCAAAGCTCGCCCTGGTTCCAGCTGGTGTCAGGCCTGGCCAATGGGGACGCAGGGCGAGCTGTCCTCTCCTGGCTGTCTTGGGCATAACGTTTGCCTCCTCGGTACCCATCCTGCAAAGGGGGACTGCTGCAACAGGGAGGAACAAACCCTCAGGTGGACATTTTGTACACTGAACACTTTTCCTTGGGAGGAATACGTGCATCGAAATGATCATCCCCTGGGGGAAGTTTAGTTGGTGGCCATCTGTGACATTTTCTCGTTTGGAAATGGTTCTTTTCTTTTTCTTTTAAAAAAGCTTTGTAAATGTGGGGCAAGAGTAGTTATAATCTGCCACCTCTCCAAGAAGTCCCTTTGCCAGGCCATTTATATGTTAATTTTTGTGGTTTGGGGAGGAAAAGGATGCTACCTGCCTCGAGATAAGCATTTTCATCTCAATGAAGTCTTTGTTCGAGTTGTTTAATCAAAGAAATGGAACTGGCAACCTACTTATTGGAAAGATCCAGCGAATGCAGTGCAAGTTAAGAACCTGAGGCTTCTAAGGAGAAGATGGATAAGAGAGGTCTTTTTTGTGGACAAACCAAATGGAATTAAAAACCAAAATGAGTCCAAGAGCCAGGCGTGGTGGCGCACACTTGTAATCCCAGTACTTGGGAGGCCGAGACCCGAGGATCCGGGTTCGCAGCCAGCCTCAGCTAATTAGTGAGGCCCTCCGCAACTTCGTGAGACCCGGTTTCAAAATAAAGGGTAAAAAATAGGGCTGGGGGTGTAGCTCAGAGGTAGAATGCCCCTGGGTTCAGTACCTGGTACCGCAAAAAGAAAAAAAAAAAGAGTCAAAGACATTCTTAGTTGCTTTGCCATCTCAGAGGACAAGGCTGGAGTGCCCCACCAGTCAAGCACCAGGGGTCCTCTTCCGGGACCTTCAGTGGGCCTCAGGACACGAGGAGGGATAGAGGAGCTTCCTGGCCTTTGTATCTGCCCTCTGGCACCTGATCCTTGTAAAGTCTCTCAAGCACTTACGGGCTGCTTGTTTCCCAGCACAGGTCTTATTAACAGAGACCGTTGTTCCACTCTTGTAAATTATATTCCTGGCTTCTTGAAAAATCGAAGGATCTGGCAAGCCTGAGTCTTCACTCTACCAAGGTGACCATCAGCAGCCGCTGCCCCTGTAGATAGGGCAGTGGGATCGCCACTTTCTGGTTCACCAACTTGGGCCAATGTTGACTTCTCACTTGTTTGGAAAGTTAATGAGAAGAAAGTGTTGATCTAGAAGCGCATGTGGGAGTGTATGCATGGGTGAGCTGCGCAGGCTCCCAGATCCAGGCCCAGAGGGGATTAACCTTATAGAAAGGTCACCCCTCAGCAGGTTGAGGGTGTGTAATCTGAACAACAGATTTGAGAAGAGTTAATCTGGGGGTGAAGTGAGGATAATCAGATTGTGGTGGCACAAGATAAAAGATGTTTGTGACCGGTGTGTTTAAGAAACAAAGTGCCTCTCTCTGGCATGAATTTGGAACAGCAATGTAGGTGAGTGTCATGGCTGCAGAGAGCCTGGGTCAAGGGACCTGTCTTTCAGCCTCTGTGATGCCCCAGACAGGGCCTGGGACATCCAGGAGCATGATAAATATGGTCTAACAATAGCCAGCATGATGAACTCAGCGTCAAGATCCCGAGGACTAATTTCTCTCCTCCCTTTCTCAGTTAGCTTATCAGCTAAATGGAGACACGCCAGCAGGCCTTGCAAACTCAAATCCCCAGAGGGCCTAAATACATCTGCATGGGAGAAGTAGACCAGGGAGCAGAGGGGGTTGTGGTAGACTGGGAAGTTCCTGTGGGACGGTCCACATCAACTCCAGCCACTTTCCAGGTGGGAAGGGGAGCCCGGTTATCAGGGCTCCTGACTTTTCAACAAGAGGCTTGAAATTGGAATTTGTATATGAACTCTGACAACTTCAAATGTAACTCATTGACTTTTCAAAAAGCCTAGTACAGACCAAACAAAGCAAACGCCTGGCCATACTGACCCTTCACCCTTGGTTTGCAGCCTTTGGATCAGGCTTCCCTACCTGGCCACTGACCGACTCTATTTTGCTGAGTCTGGGGCACCAGGAGGAAGGCGCTATTGTAGCTGAAGGATGGCGGTGAGGACTCACTGGGCAAAGGTGGGATGTGAAACTTGGACTATGCCATCACCATGCTAGATCAGCAGGTCTGGACCCCATGGCTTCCATGTGAAGAGCTGCGGGGTCTGGAGGAATGTGCAGGGAGGCAGGTAGATGTGTCCAGGGGAAAGTGTGTGGGCTGTGGGCGGCAGCTGCGTGGGCAGGCAGGGTGCAGAGGTCAGCGAGGTGGCAAGGACAGTGCAGGGGGCAGGAGCAGGTGAGCTGGCACGGACCCTGAGGCCATTTGCCCTCTGTCCTTGTAGCCTGGTGGGTGTGTGCACCCCTTGCCAAGCACTCACGGAGGAAAAGTGTCCCAGCCACCATCACAAGCTCTGTGCGTTGGGCCTTCGATAGGATAAGCACAAAACCTGGTCCAGCCCCTCCCAATTTGTAATCCTAGTTAAGATACAAGCCTGTCACACTTGGACAGAAGCAGAGCAGCCGAGTGGTCGAGAAGAGAATAAGTTTGGGTGCAGACAACTCGGGTTTGAATCTGACCTTTGTCACTTACTAAACATGCAGCTGGGCCATGTTACTTACCTTTTTTCAGGGGGTCCTGGTTGGCTCACTTGCAGATAATAATAGTGCCTGTCTTACAGGGTTATTGTGAAGATTAAATGAAAATGAGTGCCATCATGTACGAGAAGTGCTTAGTTCAGAAGCTGGCACGGAGTAAGTGCTCAAATTGAGCTCATTATTATGAGACAAGCAGTGACCTCAGCTAACTTGTGGTT
Organism: Glis glis; assembly: GCA_004027185.1. Lineage (NCBI taxonomy): Eukaryota > Metazoa > Chordata > Mammalia > Rodentia > Gliridae > Glis > Glis glis. The sequence goes on along the minus strand of PVJS01012207.1, from coordinate 20,976 downwards.
AAGCACAAAATCCATTGTCTCAGCAGAGAGCTGACAACACCATTGCAAACACCCATCCCCATTGCAAACACTTTCCTAAAACTCTCTGGCCCGGGCTCCTGTTTGCCAGGAGAGCGGGAGACATTGTACTCACCCGAATGTGGGGCATCTACAGAGCTTAGGTAAGTCAGTTTGCTTGGCCCTGATTTCACCTGTATTACATAATCACATTTTTCATTCAGCTAGCAAATATTTACTGAGCAACTACTATGTTTTCCAAGCCCTATGAAAGTGTTTTGGGGACATTGAGCACAACAAAACAAGGTGTGCGCCTTTACCATATAGGCTCTGTGGCCATAACAAAGAGATCCCTAAAATAGAATAGCTAAATAAGGCAGGGGTTTATTTATGTCTCAAGTAAGTCCTAGGTGGAGTGTACCTGGGCAGTAAGCAGTTTTTTTTCTACTTTCCATCTAGGGGAGGAAGTCCAAGGCAAGCTCCTTGTCAGTAAGGAGCTTCCACTCATATCCTATTGGCTAGAATTTAATCACATGGTACATCAAGCCACAAGGCATGCTGGGAAATGTAGTCTGGAGCAGATGGTCACGTGCTTAGGTGAAACTAAGAGGAAGAGAGGAAGCCAGGCACAGTGGCACATGCCTGTGATCCCACTACTTGGGAGAACAAGACAGGAGGATCACAGGTTTGAGGCCAGCGTTGGCAATTTAGTGAGAGCCTCAGCAACTTGGCAAGACCCCGTTTCAAAATAAAACGGGGCTCAGAGGTAGAATGCCTCTTGGTTCATTCACCAGTACAAAAAAAAAAAAAAAAAAAAAAAAAGAAAAGGAAGAGAAGATAAAGGAATGAATACTAAGGCCTGGTTGGCAGATTATGCTTCTTCGGGGAGATCAGCAGCAAGTTAACACTCCTAATCCTGCCAGATGAATGCTCCTCTCAAGAGCACCAGCTGAATCCTGAAGTAGAGGAATATGTTGTGGTACTCATGAAAGCGTGGGCTTTGGAATTGGACTTGTGAGTTCAAATCCCAGTTCTGTCACTTGTGTCTGGTACCCTCCCCCACAGGGCTGGTTTGAGGATTAAATGAGTTAAGCCCGGTGAAGCTCTCGGGACAGGTGTGACCCAGAGCAAAGGGTTGTAAATGTGAGCTATTACTGTTCAGGAGTGAGGGCAGAATGTTCTAGAAAGTCAGCGGACTCCAGGAGATCTGGGGGATCCCTCAGGGATCCACCAACTTCCTCACTTTTACAGCTTCCCACTGGCCTGGCCTCCATGGACGCCCCAGTGGGGTGCTGAGTCCTTCACCCCTCTTGTCACTGAGAAGTGGTAATGAAGATAAACCAGGGCACTGGAAAAGGCTAGTGTTCTGAAAATAAATAAATAATAAAAAAGAATCCATTTGTGTTTGCCTAGTCTGGAATTAGAGGAGGAATTTAGAGAGGGTGTTTCGAGGTCCTCTCAGCTTTTTTTTTTTTTTTTTTTTTGCAGTACTGGGAATTGAAGTCAGAGGCATCCTACCTCCGAACTACACCCCCAGCCCTATTTATATTCTTTCTTTTAAAACAGGGTCTCACTAAGTTTGAGAGGGCCTCACTAAGTAGCTGAGGCTGGCCGTGAACCGGGATCCTCCTGTCTCAGCTTCCCAAGTACTGGGATTACAAGTGCGTGCCACCATGCCCGGCTCTCTCAGCTTTCCATAGCTTTGGTCAGAGCAAACGAATTTAGCTGATGTCTACAGCCCCCTGTGAGAAGTGGAAGACCCCCTTTTCTTGGGTATGTCTCCAGATAAAGAGCTCTAGAAGTTATTTGAAAACTCTGCTGCTTAGCTGAATAAAAGCAGCAGTGGGCAGTGAGGCCTCGTGTAGGGCTGGGGAGAACCTTACTCTTGGGAAGGCCTTGGTGGCCTTTCTAGGACCCCTTCAGCAGGAGGAGAAACCTGGAAAGCTGCCCCCACCGGCTGCTGCACTGGCAGGAATTGGGGTGTCCTCTTACAGAGAGCCAGGTGTTCTGTGATATGCAGAAAGTATCGTAGTTTCCATTGTCTGCAGGTGTCCTGTGGACAGAGACCCTTCGTTGCTTCAGAACAATACTTTAACTTTACCAGTTAGCTCAGGCAGTGGGTCTAGATTTTAGCAGAAAAAGAAACAGCTGTTGGAAATGGTTTCCCACCAGCTTTCTGCCCCATCTCATCTTCTAGGGTCCAAGGAGCTTTAGTATCTTTTTTTTTTTTTTTGTGGTACCGGGGATTGAACGCAGGGGCGTTCTACCTCCGCGCTACGCCCCCGGCCCTATTTTTTGTACTTTATTTTGAAACCGGGTCTCACGAAGTTGCAGAGGGCCTCACTAAGGAGAGAGAGAGAGAGAGAGAGAGAGAGAGAGAGAGCTGAGGCTGGCCGCGAACCCGGATCCTCCGGTCTCCGCCTCCCAAAGTACTGGGATTACAAGCGTGCGCCACCACGCCTGGCGCTTTAGTATCTTTCCCCACCAGCTCTTAAAACTAGACTTCACATGGCTGGTCGTGGTGGCACACACCTGTAATCTCAGTACTTGGGAGGCGGAGACAGGAAGATTACAGGTTCGAGACCAACCTCAGCAACAAGAATTGGACTTCACGCTACTCTGGAAAGTAGCATTGGGTACCATGTTGTAACGGGTGCCATTTCATACTCTCTAGAAGCACCTAATTGATTTCTAGGAAATGGGATGGACCTGGGAGAAGGCAGTGTATGTTGAAAGATCTGTATGTGTTTAAGACTCTCCTCCCCTCCATGCCTATGGAGAGGCCAGCAGAGATGAGCCAGACATGGGCGTAGCATCTGAGGGTCTGGGCAGGACTAGCTCACGGGCAAGGAGGCAGCAGGTTGTGCTCCTAGCTGCCTCTTAACCTCCAGGTGTCACAAAGACTCTACACCTGGCTTGCCTGGGTCTGCTGGTGGCCGTGGTCCAGGGTTGCAGCCACATCCTCTCCAGCTCATGCACCTCATTTCTCCTCTGCCATGGTTTCCCATCCAGCCTTCCCTGCTCCCTCCTTACCTCTGGGCTCGACCTTTTATTTTCCTTTCCTTAAGGAAGGCTTATGAAGGCAGTCTGGGTGGCTGTGGGAGCTGATTAAACTTGGGTTTACCATCCACAGAGGCTTCGAATGAGGTTTTTTAATTTTTAAATTTTTTTATAATTCTCTTGTGATTGTAATTGTTTTATATTGTGCTTGAGTTTGTGCATGAAAAGTCTGAATTTGTTAAGTGTAAGCATTTCTAATGTGCCATAAATGTTGTAATCCTGCTATCCACCTCCTCATTTTCTTCTTTGGTATGGGTGATTAAACCTCGGGATGCTCTACCTCTGAACTACACCCACAGCCCTTTTTATTTTTTATCTTTTTTTTTTTGCGGTACCGGGGATTGAACCCAGGGGTGTTCTACCTCCGAGCTACACCCCCGGCCCTATTTTTTATTCTTTATTTTGAAACTGGGTCTCACTAAGTTGCGGAGGGCCTCACTAAGTAGGTGAGGCTGGCCGCGAACCCAGATCCTCCGGTCTCTGCCTCCCAAGTACTGGGATTACAAGCGTGCGCCACCACGCCCGGCTCTTTATTTTTTATCTTGAGACTGAGTGCCGCTAAGTTGCTGAGACTGACTTGTGATCTTCCTGCCTCAGCCTCCCAAGTACTAGGATTATAGGCACGTTCCACTGCGCCTGGCTACTGCTTCATTCTGTAATGACCTGGGCACCTGGGCCTCTCTCACCCTGCGAGGGAACCTGGATTCAAGCCTACTGGATCAGTGGTGAGCAGTATTTTTAACCCAAGAGAGCAGGGAGGATGAACAAACATATTTACAGGGTATTATTCTCCCCTCCAGTCACAGTGAGGGGAGCTTGGCTGATTCTCCTGACCCGGGGTGGGCAGGTGCCAGGGATGTTTAATCCTACAACTTCCCCTGTTGAGTGGAATAGCATCGCTGAGAAAACGGCACTGCTCCTTAGTCACTGAAGATTTAATGTCTAGGTAGAGACTGTTTTCTAACTTTTCATTCTGCAATTAAATCTATGGATGCCTGTGTGACCCTAATCACTGCATAGACCATAAGTCTGCAGCCCATGGGCCAGTGTTTTATATACCTCAGAACCCCTCTTGCCCAACACAGTGCCCAGCACAGTAAGGACTTAAATTCTTACTAGAAAACAATATGGTATAATGGGTAAGAGCACACTCTCTGGAGCTAGACTGCCTAGCTATGTCATTTATCCACTGTGTGACGTTGGGCAGGTTACTTACTTTTTCTGGGCCTCAGTCCCAGATTGTATAGTGAGGATTAGATCAGTCCCTACCACATAAATGAGGATTGGATGAACTAATATGTATGAGCTCATAGAGAAATACATTTCTCTAAGAAATATAAGCCCTGCATAAGCATTAGCTGTCATTATATTATTAGTAAACTGAATGAAAACCCAAGTTTTCCTGAAGTGATAGAGTATAGTGATTCTTTTCCATCTCTGGTTTCCATATTGTCACCATTGATCAGATCTCTTCTCCAGTTTTTGTGAAAGTAGAATTGATTTTCATATAAAACAATTGTGGTTTTTTTTCTCATTCCAAGCAATTTTTTGTTTTGTTTTTGTGGTACTGGGGATTGAGCCCAGGGCATTCTGCCTCTGAGCTACATCTCAGCCTTCTTTTCTTTTTTTTACTTTTTGGTTTGAAGCAGGGTCTCACTAAGTTATGGAGGGCCTCATGAAGTTGCTGAGGCTGGCTGCGAACCTGCGATCCTCCTGTCTCAGCCTCCCAAGTACTGGGATTACAAGTGTGTGTCACCACGCCCAGCTCCAAACAATTTTTAAAAAGGAAAACCAAAACAAAAAAAAAAAAAAAGGAAGAAAAAACCAAAACCCTAAACCAAAAAAATCCCCCAGCAACCCCCCAAAAAGCAAGACAAAGCAATAACCCCAGATGTTTTTGAAGGGAGCCGGGTCTAGCTGGAATGGATAGCGTGAGGGATGAGTTACCTCAGGTAGAGAGGTTGCTCATCTAGATTTCGGGAACTGCTCTTTTCCAAAGGAAGCACTGGCTTCTCTGTCCCTTCCATCTCTTCTTACAGCCTGTCCTTCCTCTGTGCTCCACTCACCAGGCTTTGGGGAACCTCCTGGCAATAATACACACCAGACAAAATCTGGCTTCAAGAGCCCTGTCCACTTGAGGACTTCCTCCTCAACCATGTTTATTTTATTATTATTATTATTATTATTATTATTATTTATTTATTTTTTTGTGGTACCGGGGATTGAACCCAAGGGCGTTCTACCTCGGCGCTACACCCCCAGCACTATTTTTTTTTTACTTTATCTTGAAACCGGGTCTCACGAAGTTGCGGAGGGCCTCACTAAGTAGAGAGAGAGAGAGAGTGAGAGAGAGAGAGAGAGAGAGAGAGAGAGAGCGAGCTGAGGCTGGCTGCAAACCCAGATCCTCCGGTCTCTGCCTCCCAAAGTACTGGGATTACAAGCGTGCGCCACCACGCCCAGCTTCCATGTTTATTTTTGTTTGTTGGTTTATTGCCTTACAGTTTTAAGTTGAAGTATAACACACATACAGAAAAGTGCACATATGTTCAGCCAATACATTTTCACAAGTTAAACGTGTTTGTGTCACCAACACTCAGATTAAGACACCTCGTGACAAACTGTATAGAAACCCAGCTGTGTTCCTTCCAGTTGCTCCACCACCCCCTACCCAGTCCCACCAAGGGCGGCTTTTCTGCTTCTAACTCCATGGAGTGGAATCTTCTGGTATGTCTGTGCTGGTGTCTGGATTTTCCCCCAACAGTGAACCTGTGAGACTCACCCATAGTGTTGGCTGTAGGGGTAGCTTGTTCATTTTCATTGCTGTATAGTGTTCTGTTACATGGACGTACCATTATTTATTTGCCCATTTCTCTTCTGATGGGCATGCGGTAGTTTCCGATTTGGAACTTCTGTGAACAGTGTTGTCATAGACATGCTGGTGCGTGTCTTCTGGAGACCTTAGTATGTATACCTCAGAGTGGAATGGCTGGGTCATGGGGTATAGATGCTGCCAAATGATTTTTCAGACTAGAGGTGCCAATCATCATCTTGATTTTGATGAAGAAAATTATTCTGTATCTCCACTTTGATGTGAAGTTTAAAGAAGAATCCTAACACGAATTCTGTTGATTTTTCCTTTTCTCATACTCTCCTCTCCTGCTTACAAGCTATATGGTAACATTGAGGTAAATTCACTACAACTGCTCTGACTGCTTGCTTTTGGGGAGACTCTTGAAAGACTTTTAGAACTATCCTTAAAATGGAAATTTTAGGATTTTTTCCCCCTAAAGCTCAGAACAGAAAATATAGTCACTATGCTTCCTGCAAAAGAAGTTCTTCTCCCCTCTCACACATACCTTTTATGAATGAAATTTACAGCTTAGGGAACTTTTGAGTGAAAACCAAATACCAGTGAGATCACTGGTTTTCTAAGATTTAATGATTGAGTCATTCTGCTCATAACTTCAATCGCAGTTGCTGTCTTTGGACTTGGATGAAGTTGGGGAAGTGGAGAGTTGAAAGTTCCTCTCTCAGGTTTCCAATTTCCCTTGTAAATAACCACAGAGCAATGCAGAGAAATCAAGGGTCTTCCCCCGGTCCCAGACACCTTGGTAAACAGGACCCTGAGTCTCAGGGATTTAATTGAATCTGTTCGTTTTGGCTTGCCCTCTCTTCTCTGACCCCCAAACAACAAGCTCGAAACAACATCCCGTGGAGTAACAGCAAGATTATTCCACACGCCGCTCCTTTAAACATCTCCTGCCAAAGCGTTTTTGACTCCTATGGCCTGGGGCAGTTATGATTTTATTTTACAGATGGGAAATGAGGACCTGCAGGTTGACTTGGCTCCGAAAGACCCTGGAAGAGTTTGGAAGCCAGACCCAGGCCTGGGACTATGAACCTCTAGGAGTAGAGGGTCCCTTTTCTAAGGAGAGTTTTAAGGCCTTCGTGCTGTATCAGCTCATCACAAGGTCCTTTCGATGGGTAACATTCACATCCCAGCACTTGGCATTTTGTCTGGTCTTTGGTAAGGACATACTGTCAAGGAATTGATTGCTTTTTGTTTGTAGTGGCTAAGAACTGAATTGGAGTGAACACCCACCAGTAGGGGAATGGTCCAATACCTTCTGCGACAATTTCTTCCTATGACTCATAATAGAACCATGAAAAAGATTTGACAAAGTGTAGTAGAATAAAAAAAGAGGGAGAAGCGTGTATATAATGTATAATTTCATTTTCGTCAAGCAAACAATAGCCACCCCCCCTGAGAACCCCACTATAAATGTATGTTTGCCTGAGTATGGAGAAAAATGTTGAAAGACAAGAACTAAGATGTTCACATGAGTGTTAGTCAGCTTCCATTCCTGTAACACATACCTGAGGTAAATTGACCCACAGGAGGAAAGAGTTCTTTGGGCTCACAGTTTGGAGGTTTCAGCCCATGACTGATTGGCCCTGTTGCTTGGGCCATGGAAGCCAGACCCAGGGACCCTCTATTGGACTTCTACTGGCCCCTCTACATGGCAGAACCGTGCATCATGGCAGGGTGCTTGACCGAGGAAACATGTTCACTTCAGGGTGTATAGGTGTCAAAGAGGAAGAGAGCTGGGCTTGGTGGCGCACACTTGTAATCCCAGTACTTGGGAGGCGGAGACTGGAGGATCCGGGTTTGCAGCCAGCCTCAGCTACTTAGTGAGGCCCTCCGCAACTTCATGAGACCCGGTTTCAAAATAAAGTATAAAAAATAGGGCCAGGGGTGTAGCTCGGAGGTAGAACGCCCCTGGGTTCAATCCCCAGTACCTCAAAAAAAAAAAAAGAGGAAGAGGAAGGGCCTGGGGTCTCAATATCTCCTTCAAGGGCACACCCCCAGTGACCTAACTTCCTCCCATTGGGCTCCGCCTCTTAAAGGTTCACCACCTCCCCATAGTGCCATGGGCTGGGGACACTTAAGATCCAAACTAAACCAACAAGTTACCTGGGAAAGCAGGGATGGGGTGCTTGTATGGAATGCTGGGATATAGGAAACTAGCATATGTGAGAGAATACCAGTTGAATCAATTACATAGATGCGCATCTATGTATATGCGTACATAAAGGAGTACATAAAATGTGTGTATAAATAAAAAATTCAAACAAACAAAGGTGCAACTCTAATAAGAACAAGACTTGGAGCCCCGCCGGGTCAGGGAGCTTGGCGAGGGCCTGAGCTCAGTTCTGAAGGCTTTACCCTCCAGGTCAGTTATGTTGCCAGTAAAGGACGCTGCGGCTGACACAGACCCCCTGTGGTGCCCAGCAAGCCGACAATCACAGTCACCATCTTCAAAGTGCGGACCAGTGCTGGCATTCTCATAATTTCTCAAATTAGATACTTTTGTTCCCATGTTCTGGATGAGGACAAACAAGGGCCAGGAACTCAGGGCCGCACAGTGAGCGGGCAGGTGGCCTGAGACTCCAGCGCAGGGCTGCTTCACTGCAGGGATCTTGCTGTTTCCGTCTCACATCACCGCTGGCCACAGCTCGGAGCTGGCCTCCTGGGGCAGGCAGGGCTTCCACAGGGCCCTCTCTCACTGGTGTGGGGTTAAAGCCAACCACGCCACCGGCATGCAGTGACTGTTTCCTGTGTCTGCTTGCTGGCCTCATTCCTGGTTTCGGATGGCAGCGCTCTGACCCGCGTGAGGGGAGGACAGCCTATTCGGGCCTCTGTGCCCAAGGGACCAGGGCTGCTCGGCAAAGTAGGGCATCTTGTTGTCCTGCCTCAGGACAGGTGACAGGCAGACGGCTTGTTTGAAAGGAGGACAGTTTTACTGAGTCTGACATCTGGCCCCGGGTGCATCTCTCCTGCTACTTGGGGAGTAAGCGCCCAGACTTTCTTGGGGTTCTCTCTCCCACCGCTGCTTGCCACTAACTACAGAAGAACTAACAGGAGTGGATTGCCTGGTGGCCTGGTAGTGTGACATCCACACAAATTGCTGAGTGCCTTTTCTGTTGCCCAAAGTACCTCAAAGTGAGGACTTAATATAGAAATCGGTCTGCGAATTGGTGTTACTTGGAATGACCCCTTCTATTTTCTTTACCCTGGTTTTTTTATTTATAAAATGAGAATATGACTCTTGCTTGTCATTGAAAGGATATAATATGTAATTAGCAAGAAACTTGTTATATACTAGAAAGACAGGGCCAGTTCTGTGTGTATGGTTTGGGCTGCAATCAGCAGCGCTGCTATCACCAACAATTATAGCCATTTCTAATTTTTTTTTTCCTGTGGTACTGGGGATTGAACCCAGGGGACTCTATCTCTGAGCTCCACCCCCAGCCCTATTTTATTTTTTATTTTGAAACAGGATCTCACTAAGGTGCTGAGTGTCTTGCTAAATTGCTGAGGCTGGCCTCAAACCTGCGCTCTTCCTGTCTCAGCCTCCCAAGTACCATGCCTGGCTTCGCCATTTCTATTTATTAAGCCTGGGCATTTCCAGTGGGACTGGACCACTCTTTTCTACAGGATGTTATGTTTTAACGATGGTATTGATGACTCCCAGGAGCAGGCCTGTCTCCTAAAGGTCAGCCTGACTACAGAGGTCAGCTGGCTGCAGGGACGGCCTTCCCTGGCTCCTGCCCTCTCAGGGGCAGATGGTCACCATTCACCTCTGCCTTCCTTCACCTCCTGCGGAAGTCACCACAGATCCTGGGAAGGGGACAAGATGAAAACAATGTATAGCAGGCTGTGGTATCTACCTGAGGACCTGGGCAAGGGCTGCTGCCCACAGCCAGCACAGATCACAGGCTGAGCCTCTCGGCCACAGACAGACCGCCTGGTCTTCCAGAGCCCTCGTTTGTCTTCTTGGAGGGGGGAAGTTCTCTTTAGTGAGCCCCTGTAGATGACATGATTGTGAATGGGGATCTTAATAGTTCCTCAAAGGCTGGGGTGGGCACAGTGCCTGGTGCCTCGTAGGATCCCCCTAGAGTTCTACGTCTGGATGGCACAAAAAGTAGTCGTTTAGGAATTATTCTTTCTTCCTTTGCATTCCTCTGTGCACAATCAAGTGTGGGATCCGTACACCTTTTTCCCAACCTTATTCCTCTTTGCATTTATTTTTCTAAAAAAGCGATTTCCTTCTGGCCAATTAAGCAAAGCTCTTCTGTGTGTCTCCTGTTTGCGTTTTGTTTGGTTCTGATCCATTTCCATCTTGTGGGTTGACCGGCGCTGGAGGAGAGCTTTCCTATGCCCTGGGAGTTGCCCTGTGAGGACTGATGAGTCCTCTGAGGTCCCTGACCGTTCGGTTTACCCAGATCCAGGGAAGTCAGGGCCTGCAGCTCCCGTGGGCTCCAGGGTCTGGATAGGAAAATGTCCTTTAGAGAAAGAAAGAAAGAAAAAAAAAAAACCCCAACAGTCTGCCCAGATGGAATGATAAAAGAGTGACATCACAGTAGGCATGGCAACCTCAGGGAAATCATGCTCCCCCCAGAGGTGGTCAGAACCCGAGGGAGGGCTGAGTTTCACTGCAGGCCTGTCCCTTGGGGCAGGAGCAGGGAGACATGGAGGAGAGCTCACTCCTCCCACGGCCAGAGCAGGCCGGGTCTGGGGCTTCTGCTCTGACATCTGCCTGGGGGTGGTGGAGTGCCACTTCCAATCATTTGCCTTCTGTCACTTAGTATCCAGGGTGGCCCTGGGAATGTGGCAGGAAAGAGAGCAGAAAGAGAGACCAAGGTCAGCACCTCCCTGTAGCGTGAAGCAGAGACAGGAGACAGGCGCCGGGAAGTTCCGCAAAATCTCAGGCTCCTCTCCTGGGGACCCCGACCCTCTCCGATACACGCCAGTCTCCGTCCCTCGCTTGGCCTTCTCTGGGCCTGGAGTTCTGCCGCAGGCGGTGTTGAGCTGGGTATAAACCCTGTAAGTTTTTGCTGATTTCCAAACCTTTTGTGTCCCAGGCCAAATGAAACAAAAGGTTCCCAGGGACTTCCTGAGGCACCCATGTGTAAATAAAGAAGCTGTGGGTGCAGCTGAGCCGGGAGGGAATGTTGTCTCCGGCAGGCGACAGGCGATCGAGCACAGCGCAAGGGTTCGGGTGTTGAGGTGTTGAATGAGGGGCGTGAATAAAGACTTGGTGTTTGGGGCTTTTGGGTGCCCTGGGCCCGGAAATGGTTTCTCTTTCCTGTCAACGTGGGTGACTGTCTGGGTCAGGCCTGGTTGCTGTCTCTCTGTAAGTCAAACAATAGTTGCTTGTCTGTCTCCATAGCATCCTGGAATTTTAGGATCTTAGAAGTGGGTGAGGAGGCCTCACCAAGGAGGGAGGAGCCATCATGAGACCGGATGACCCAGTGTCCACCCTCCGGCAGAGCCCGTCACCCCGACTGTGGGCAGGCGAAGGTGGTTCAGGCTCTCCGAGGAGAGTGCCCTCTGGTTTCTGTGGTCAGTGTATGGAGCTCCTGTAGCCAGCTGGAAAAGCTCCTTCCCCCAGCTCCTTTTGGCTATGGGGAACTGTAAAGCGAATTTATTTGTTATTATTAAGATGGGGTCTTGCTTTGTTGCTCAGGCTGGCCTTGAACTTCGGGGTTCAAGTACTCCTCCTGCTTCAGCCCTGAATAGCTGGGAGTATAGACATATGCCAGTGTTCCCAGCTTGAAATTTTTTATTGAGATAAATTTCACATAACATAAAACTCACTATTTTATTTTATTTTATTTTATTTTTTTGTGGTACTGGGGATTGAACCTGGGGGCATTCTACCTCTGAGTTACACCCCCAGCCTTTTTTATTTTTTATTTGGAAACAAGGTCTCACTAAGTTGTGGAGAGCCTCACTAAGTAGCTGAGGCTGGCCGCGAACCTGCCATCCTCCTGTCTCAGCCTCCCAAGTACTGGGATTACAAGAGTGTGCCACCATGCCTGGCTAAAACTCACCATTTTAAAGTGTAAAATTCAGTGGGTTTTGGTATACTTACAATTTTGTACAACCATTACCACCATCTAATTCCTGAACATTTTAATCACATCCCCCCCAATCCCATACTCATTAAACACACACTTCTCATTCTCTGTCTCCTGCCCTTGACAACTACAACTACTAGTTTACTTCCTGTCTCTATGGATTCTCCTATTCTGAATCCTTCCTTCCTTCCTTCCTTCCTTCCTTCCTTCCTGTACTGGGGATTGAACCCAGGAGCATTCTACCTCCAAGCTATATCCCTAGTCTCCCCTTTTTAATTTTTATTTTGAAACTGGATCTCTCTAGGTTGCTGAGAGTCTCACCAAGTTGCTGAGGCTGGTCTTGAGCCTGTGATCCTCCTGTCTCAGCCTCCCAAGTACTGGGATTATAGGAATGTGCCACCATACCTGACCTGAATGAATGTGTGTATATATATATATATATATATATATATATATATATATATATAGTGTGTGTGTGTGTATGTATGTATGGTGCTGGGGATTGAACTCAGGGGCATTCTACCTCTGTGCTACACCCCCAGCCCTATTTTATTTTTATTTTGAAACAAGGGTCTTGCTAGGTTGATGAGAGTCTCACTACTTGCTGAGGCTGTCGTTGAACCTGTGATCCTCCTGTCTCAGCCCCCCAAGTATTCGGATTACAAGCATGCGCCACCACGCCTGGCTCTGAATATTTCTTATAAATGAAATCATACAATATCCATGGCCTTTTGTGTCTGGCTTCTTTAACTTAGCATGTTTTCATTGTTCAACCATGTTGTAGCATTCTTCAGTACTCTACTCTTTTTAATGGCTGAATAATATTCCATTGTATAGATATATCACATTTCATTTATTCATTCATTGGTTGATGGAGATTTGGGTTAGTTTTACTTGTTGACTATTTATACTTAGCTCTGAATGGTAGAATGAACATTCATGTATAAGTCTTTGTGTGAACATATGCTTTCAGTTCTCTTGAGTATTACGTAGGTGTAGAATTACCGAGTCATTCAGTAACTGTGTGTAATTTTTTGAGGAACTGCCAAACTATTTCCACAGTGGCTGCACCAGTTTATGTTTTCATCAGTAATGTATGAAGGTCCAATTTCTCCACATACTTGCTGACACTTGTGATTATCTGTCCTCTCGACTATACCCGTCCTAGTGGGTGTGAAGTGCTATCTCTTTGTGGCTTCAGTTCGCAGTTCCCTAATGACTAATGATGCTGAATTTCTTTTCATGTGCCTACTGGCCATTTTCATATCTTCTTTAGAGAAATGCCTATTTCAATGCTTTGCCCATTTTTCAGTTGGATTGTTTGTCTTTTTGTTGTTGAGTTTATTGTAACACATCATTGTTCCATTTGCCACTCCAGCATGGTGTGACCAGCATGTGGAGATGGAGTTCAATGGGTCACTTAGAAGTGGGCTTAAGTCTTCGTCTTTTAAACCACTCCTCAAAGTCCTTAGAGATTTCCTCTTCCTTGGCTACCCTGAAATGTTTTTCCCCCAGAGTTCCTGTCGTGGACTCAATTCTTATTTTTCTTCCAGTTTGTCCCCAGCTAACCTCATCTGCATTCATGGCGTCCATCACCATATGCACGTTGATTACTCCCAGATGCATACATCTAACTGGACTTCTCTCTGAAGCCCCATATTTACATATCTAACTGGAACCTTGGCGTGCTTAAAATTTAGCACATTCCTTCGCTAAGCCCCCTCTGGCTTCCCTGTCTGGAAGAGTATCCTCATCACCATCGACCTAATCAGCCAGGGGAAGTCAACTTGGACGCCTTCCTCTCTCTCAGGCACGTCTGCCTTCTTCCTGCTATATCCTGCCTGTTTTCTCTTTTCAACAGCCCTTTCTAATTTGTCTGCAGTTCTTTCCTCCCACTCTGCCTTAGTTCAGGTCTTTGTCATTCTAACTAGACTCTCGTATCCATCCATACTCTGCCAGAATGATCCAGTAACATCACTGCCCTCTGAAAACCGTCAGGAACTTCCTGTTGCCCGAGGGGTAAGCTTCTGACTCCTCTGTTGGGTATACGAGCTCCGCCTATCATATTCCCCTGACCAATCTCCCCTTAGTCCCTACTTCCGCCATAAGGAATTCCTTGAGGTTTCCTGAATGGGTTGTGTTTCCTCAACGGCCATGCCTCGAGTGCCCTGTATTGGTATGAGTTTTATATATGTAGTCAGGGATAGATTTCCAAGGCTGGATTATGGACCCAATATGGCCCCATCTACATACTACTATAGAGAGAGAACGGGGTGACTGTGGGTTAGATATGGATTTTGACTCAGCAATTTGTTTATGTGAAAGAATTTCCAAACTAAATAGAAATTAAATTGCATTTTGTCGCATCTATGAACCGCCTGTATTGTCAAGGTGATGTATTCTTTTGGAAAAATTCTGACATCTCCCCCATCTATAGCCTGTAGTTACTTTAGTTACTTTCTGAACCAAAACCAACAGGATATATGGTAAGGTAAGCATATATGTATTTTGGGAGCTGATGGGACAAAATATTTGAAATTAGATTTGGATCCCAGGGTTGCCATAGCTACTTGCTGTCAACACCAGTGTCACATGCTTGGAATCCGACACCTTTAACCTCTGGGCTGTCTTATACCTTTTTCTGAGGATGGTAGTCCTTAGACAGAGAAAGTGAATGAAATGGAAGGAGTGATTCCTGGCCCTTTCCATATAATTAAAAAAATAGTTTACTTTAGACTGTTATTTAGTGCTTTCTCTTTCTCCCTCAAATTTTTACTCAGAAACATTTCAGCCCTTCTGATCAGTTGGTATAATGAGCACCCCTTTCTCTCTTTGCTAGAACTCATCATTTACTAGCACTTTGCCACGTTTGTTTCCCCTCTCTCCCCATACTTTATGCGTGTGTGCCTATGTGTGAACACACACACACAAACACATGCACGCACACATGCACATATGCACACAGCCCCCGAATGGTCTTTACAGTCTGTTTGTATTTTGGTCATTGTATCAAATAGTCTGGAGAAGCCAGGTGACATGGGATGGGACAGAGAGAAGCCGGTGAATTCTCTTGTGGAAGGTGATTTATTCTCCCGTAGTTTCCAAATGGACGGAGAAGCCAGGGATCAGATCCATGGTGCTTCTAGCATTGGTCTGCCCTTTCCTCCTTCGAGGGCGGCCAGCGTGCTCATCTCTGTTTGCAGGAAGGGTGAGATTTAGTGCACAGTACACCTTCTTCTTCTTGGTTTGTTTTCAAGCCTCTGACAAAACTCAGTGCCAACACTGGAAGGCTGGAATTCTTGGCTCAGTGCTCATCCTGAATGTAGCACAGTTGGTGATCCCAAGTAAGTTCCCTCCTCTTTCCCAGCCTCAGTTTCCCTATCTATCCAGTGAAGGCTTAGACCACCTGCTCTTTAAGGCCCTCTTATACTCCGTGTCCTGTGGCCAGACAAACTCAGTCCTTTGGGAAACTGTCAGAAGATACTTAATGTACTTGTGAGATGAACCCCAGAAATTTATTGCTGGCTGGTCTTTGGCCAGGACTGCATCTGGTTTATAACAAGGATCGTTTTTTTTTCCCCCCTTGTAAGAGCTACCAGCCCTTTGTCTGCGAGGCTGGGGGGTGGGCTCGATGGGGACAGACAAGCAGCAGGAACTCTGACCTGCTTACTGTCAAGTAAACAAAACCAAGAGGCTCCAAATCCCCCTCCCCCGCCATGTTTCTTTGAGGTTGCCTGCTTGTTTAATTTGCTGTTTGTCTTGCTTCCCCCCACGCCCATTTATAGCTACTTTTGTTCAAGGATTTTGCCGCCTCCTTTTTCTGTCCCTGGCCTATCTCCAGGTTAAATATCTACGAAGGACAGCGGCAACCTGGAGATGTTGAGGGCACGAGTGAGTTTTCTGAACCTGAAACCAGGCTGCACTCTCACAGGTGGGCGTGAGAATCATTCAGAGTTCAGGCAGCAAGTCGGGTATTGATACTACTTGCTAGAAGCTTCCACAATATTCCCACCCAGAGAGCCCAGGGCAGAGATCCTAGACTGGCCAGACTCACTTTATGAGTTTAATTCCCATGAGTATAATTCAAGAACATTCTGGTAAAGGAGAAAAGGTCTTCAGAGTGTCAGGGTTGAGGAAAGGAACTGGTGAGAACAGGGTGATTGGGGATTCATTTCTTTTATTTGTTCAATAAGTGTTGAAGACCCACTATAATATGTTCAAGGAGCTGTGTGTGTTGGTGCACGCTTGTAATCCCTGTACTTGGGAGGCTGAGATGGGAAGATAGCAGGTTGGAGGCTAGCCTCAGCATCTTAGTGAGACACTCGGCAACTTAATGAGATCCTATTTCAAAATAAAATAATAAAAAGGGTCGGGGGTGTAGTTCAGAGGTAGAATGCTCCTGGGTTCAATCCCCAGTTTAAAAAAAAAAAGTTCAAGTTCCTTTTACCCAGAAGGTCTTAAATTTGGGTAGCCATCATTAATATGTACCAGACACCATGCTTCATGTTACAGAAGTGGTAGAAATGATATGAGTAATTATTATACTTCCTCTTCCAACAATCACACACTAAGTGTGTTGTGTCTGTTCCATCTTATGCTCCCAACAGTGTAGATGGGGCAGCGTTGTCCTCACTCTGTAGGCGAGGGAAGGGTTACTTTGCGGAGTCACTTGCTTGAGGTCGGGCAACACGTAGGCAGTACTGGGGTTTAAGATTAAGTGTGATCTCAAATCCCACACTCTTGGCCGGGCGTGATGGTGCACACTTGTAATCCCAGTACTCGGGAGGCGGAGACTGGAAGATCTGGGTTCGCGGCCAGCCTCAGCTACTTAGTGAGGCCCTCCGCAACTCAGCGAGACCCTGTTTCAAAATAAAGAATAAAAAATAGGGCTGGGGGTGTTGCTCGGAGGTAGAATGCCCCTGGGTTCAATCCCCAGTACTGCAAAAATAAAAAAAATACTAAATCCCACACTCTTAACCCTGTGTCTATCGTTCTCAAAAGCTGGTTTATGGACTGATGCCCATTGGTGATAGTTTCCATTGGTCCAAAATATAAAGATAATGTAACTAGATTTCTAAAGAAGTTCATCTTATTCTATTCAGTGGTCCTTAACCAGGCTAACTTTACCCCCAGAGGACATTTGGAAATGCCTAGGAAAGTTTTTTTTGGCCGTTACAACCAGGGAGGGCTCCTATAACAGGGAATGGCCAAGGATGCTGCTAACCATCCTATAGTGCACAGGACAGCTACCCCTTTGCTTACCACCCTGGCCCCTCTAGAATGATCTGGTCCAGTGTCCACAGTGCTGAAGTTGAGGAACTCTGATTTAATTTGAAGGATTATCTTTAATCTTAAAATTATATTACTCTGACTTTGTATTAAATAAAGTCATATATTATTCTGACCTTATATTTAATACATAAGGACATGTATTAAATGTCCTTTCTTCTTTTGTCAAAAATTTTGTTGACATATAGTAAATGTATACATATTTATGGGGTGTGGTATGATAATTTGATACATGTATACAACATATGCTGATCAAATCAGGGTAATTAATACTTCCACCTCCTTAAAAAATATCATTTCCTTGTTTTGGGAAACATCGAACTTCTCTCTTCTAGTTCTTTATAAAATATATAGTAAGTTGAAACTATACTCACCCTACTGTGCTCTAGAACTTATTCTTCCTATCTACCTGTACTTTGGTACCTATTATCTAACCTCTGTCTATCCTCTCTCCTCAGTACCCTCCTCGATTTCTAGTGACTACTATTCTACTCTCAACTATGAATTCAGCTTTTTTAGCTTCTACATGTGAGCAAGAACATGCAGTATTTGTCTTTCTGTGCCTGGCTTATTTCACTTAACACATGTCCTCCAGGTCCATCCATGTTGCCACAAATGTAAATGTCTTCTCTTTTAAGAAACAATGGAGCCGGGTGTGGTGGCGCACACTTGTAATCCCAGTACTTGGGAGGCTGAGACTGGAGGATCCGGGTTCGAGGCTAGCCTCAGCTACTTAGTGAGGCCATCTGCAACTTAGTGAGACCCTATTTCAAAATAAAAGAATAGCCGGGCGTGGTGGCGCACGCATGTAATCCCTGTACTTTGGGAGGCGGAGACCGGAGGATCCGGGTTCGCGGCCAGCCTCAGTGCTCTCTCTCTCTCTCTCTCTCTCTCTCTTTCTTCTTAGTGAGGCCCTCCGCAACTTCGTGAGACCCGGTTTCAAAATAAAGTATAAAAAATAGGGCCGGGGGCATAGTGCGGAGGTAGAACGCTCCTGTGTTCAATCCCTGGTACCCCCCCCAAAAAAAAAGAATAAAAAATGGGCTGGGGGTGTAGCTCGGAGGTAGAATGCCCTGGGTTCTATTCCCAGTACTGCAAAAAAAAAAAAAAAAGAAACAATGGTGTTAAAAAAAAGTTGGCAAGACTGTTGTTGATCCCTCCAATTTGTTGTTGTTGTTATTGTTAAAATTTTCTTGGACTGTGCAATCCAAAATCTAGGAATTACTTGATCTAGGAATTATATAACAAATGCAGTTTAGTAGAGATTAAAGAAGGAAAGGGTCTCATGTTGCAAGTAAGGCAATGACTAAGGTGATTAGTTCTTGGGGCTCCTGGAGTTTGAGTTAATGGTAAACAATTGGTGGCCATTAATTGCTGAGTTCTTGTGAGGAATAGGCCACTATTCTGGGACTTGTGAGAGGTCAAAAGGAATTTTTCTCTGATGTTCTGGACCATCTCCATAGGAGGAAAAGTGGATAAGCATCAGCCAGGTGTGGTGGCGCACAGCGGTAATCTCAGCACTTGGGAGGCTGAGACAGGAGGATTGCAGGTTTGAAGACAGCCTCAGCAACTTAGAGAGACCCTCAGCAATTTAGGAGACCCTGTTTCAAAATAAAAATAAAAATAAAAATAAAAATAAAAATAAAATTGGGCTGGTGGTGTAGCTCAGAGATAGAACGCCCCAGAGTTCAATCCCCAGTACCAACAAAAAAAAAAGGATATAAATAAATAAAAAATATAAATGAATGAGCATCTATCAGGGAACAAGGAAAGCCTTGCAAAAGATGGTTAAATTTGTGCACTGGTTGATGAAAACATGGTGGCCAAGGGGTTTCTGCTGGGAAGAAGTTTAGGTTCCTGCCTTGGGTCAGCCATTAGGTAACCATTTGACCTTAGGCAGGGCACTTTTTTCCTGCTCTTGCTTTCTGACTGCTTCCCTGTCTTGGAGGAGGCCCCTGGAGCCCGTTGGGACAACAGTGTCTGCCGCCTCCCTCCAGTGGGCTGCCCAGCCCTGCTGATTCTATTTTGGAAATGTTTCTGGAGTCAGCCCAGTGTCTTCCCATTCCAGTGCATTCTCCACCGAGCAGCCAGAATAATCTTGCTAAAACATAAATCTGATCACGTTGCTGATCTCTGTGTAGAACCGTCAGCGCTTCCTCATAGCCCAGAGGGTGAAGTCCGAGCGCCTTGGCACGGCCTTCTCGGCTCTGCCCTGGGGCCCAGCCCCCGCGCAGCCCTTCCTCAGCCTTTGCCCTTCACCGCCGCTCACCCCACGGTCTGGACACACCGGGTGGCTTGCTCTTCTCTGAGCACAGATTGCTGACCCTCCTCCCTGCAGTCCTCTTTCTTCTCTTTTCCACCTGGCAAAATCAAACTCATCTTTTGAGGTTTGTCTGAATCAGCTCTGGAAGCTGCCCCAGCCTCTGGAGTCAGCCCATTTCTTCCTCTGTCTCCCCCATTGTTCTGGGTACCTGTCGAAGGCAGGGCCTGCGTTTAAATGCCTTGGTTGATCTTGGAGACCCCATAGACGGCATGGTGCTTAGCACATAGTAGGTACGCAACCATTGTTTGTTGAGTAGGAAAAAATAGATAGCTGGGTGTGGTGGTGTGCACCTGTAATCCCAGTACTTGGGAGGCTGAGACAGGAGGATTGAGGGTTCGCGGACAGTCTCAGTAACTTAGCGAGACCCTGTTTTAAAATTAAAAAAAAAGGGCTGGGGTGTAGCTCAGAGGTAGAATACCTCTGAGTTCAATCCCCAGTAAACGCTCCCTCCAAAATAAATGGATAAAGGCGGAAACGTTTAAAGTGGAGATAAAATGTTCATCCTTTGTACCACCCAAGGTTGCCTGTGGCATGAACATGGGATATTATTTATTGAAGAACTCTGAAAAAATGTGAGGCCCCATGGATGCAAGGTATTCATCGTTGTTTTCAAAAGTGGAGATTACTAACTTTTGAACTATGGATGAAAAACTAGGGATGAAATTTTCTCCATTATATCACCATTCCACACTGTATTTCTAAAAGTAAGGGGAATGATTGGTGAGGGCTGGGAGTTGGTGTACTGAGTGGAAAAAACTCATGTGGCCAGAATCTTGCAGAATTCAGCTAAAATATGCCTTGTTGGTGAGGAAGCAAGCATGGCTTGAATTGTGACTCAGTGGCCTGGATCTACCCAGAGGCCTCTAGTGACAGCACGTCCTTTTCTTTTCCAGGACTCGGGCTGAAGTTAGAGCTGTGGCAGGAGGGAGGGGCTTGGCTTTCTTTCTCTTGTGTGTTCTGTCTTCTTTCTCCTCTTTCTGATTCCTTTGTTGTCTGGATGTTATCTGTCCTGATCACCCCCAATAGAACATGGTACATTAAAGAAAGAAGATGACACTGTGTAGCTCTTTGCAAAATATCTGTATTATTATTATTATTTATTATTATTTTATGTGTGTGTGCATGTGTGTGTGTGTATGTTGCTGAAGTTTGAACCCGGGGCCATTCTACCTCTGAGCTACACCCCCCAGCCCTTTTTATTTTATTTTATTTTATTTTATTTTATTTTATTTTATTTTTCGGTACCGGGGATTGAGCCCAGGGGCGTTCTACCTCCACGCTACACCCCCGGCCCTATATTTTTATACTTTTATTTTGAAACCGGGTCTCACGAAGTTGTGGAGGGCCTCACTAGGTAGAGAGAGAGAGACAAGGAGAGAGAG